>MU225900.1:1424416-1459094 GCA_018584345.1 Thuja plicata | reverse complement strand
TTTTCTTCAAACATCTTTCTTGCCCATAAGGGTCTCTTTTTGTTATTTGATATTTCATTATTCTCAACATTTGGACATGTAGGCTCAATATTTGAAGGTGTAGGCTCAACATTTGAAGATGTAGGTTATGAATCTATTGTATTATTCTCCCTCTCATTCTCAGTTGTATGATCTCTATCTAAATCTGTTATGGAATCATCCTCAGTATCTGTGGATATGAAGTTTTCTTCAAATTTTACATCTCTGCTAATTTCTACTGATCTCTGGCCTACGATATAGATTCGATATCCCTTAGTATCCCCACCGTATCTTATGAATATACCCTTCTTCCCAGAGGGCTCTAGTTTAGTTCTTTTTTCTTTTGGAACGTGAATGTAAATAGGACAACCAAAGACTCTTAGATGGCTTAAGTCTGGTTTGTTTCCTATAAATACTTCTTATGGTGTAGTATTTTCTAGGATAGCATGAAGACACCTATTTTGTATGTATACTGTTGCGTTTGAAGCTTCAGCCCAGAAGGAGATGTGAATGTTTTGGTCATGCATCATGGCTTTTGCTGCTTCAATAATGGTTCTATTTTTTCTTTCTGCTACTCCATTCTGTTGAGGATTATATGGTACAGTATACTCCCTCTTAATCCCAACAGCTATAAGAAATATATTCACCTACATTATCAGACCTTAGGGTTTTTATTTTCTTGCCAGCTTGGTTTTCAAGTAGTGCTTTGAATTCTTTGAACTTAGATAGAACTTCATTGGATTCTTTTAGTTTTAGGAAGTATATCCAGGTTCTTCTGGAGTAATCATCAACAAAGATTACGTAGTATAAGGCACCTGGAAAAGGTGTTGACATAGGACCACATAGATCAGTGTGAATAAGTTCTAATACATTTTTTGATTTGTGTTCACTTGACGGGAAGGACCCTTTTGTATTTTTCCCTAAGGCAAAACCTTTGCAAATACCCGAATGTTCAGATTTTAGGTGAGGCAACCCTGAGGTGACTTTTTTTAGGGTTGGAAGAGCACTATATCTAATATGACCTAACCTTTTGTGTCATATCTCATTATTGTTTTGAACTTCATGGTTTAAAGCAATCTTTTGTTCATTACATAATTTATATAGACTACCATCCCTAGATCCTATAGTAATGGCATTCTTGATATTGGAATTTTTAGTCCAAAGAAGAACTTTATCCTCATTGAATGTGACTATATCCTTGATCAGCTAGTCCATATATGGAGATTAAATTTCTTTTTATTCCAGGTACATATGGTACTTCTTTTAACTGTAAGGTCACTCCTCTTATCTTGATTGAACAAGTTCCAATTCCTTTCACGGGATAAGTAGAGTTGTCACCAATGGTAACTTCTTCCGAGGAGTGTCCTTTAAAGGTTTCAAATTGATCTTTGAATCCAGTGATATGTCTGAAGCTCCACTATCAATTATCCAGGTACTTTTACTTGAATTCAGTTCACTTGCCAAAGCTAAGAAGAAGAGTGGGTTTTCTACTTCTTTGACTTCAGCTATTGCAGCTTGAATTTTCTTCCTTTCTGGACAAAATTTGTGAATATACCCGTATTTCTCACCCTTGTAGCACTGTACTTTGGAAAGATCTTTTTTATTGAAGGTTTTAGTACTCTACCTTTTGGAAGAAAAAAAAATATTTTGTTAGACGTGTTTGTGTGGAGTGCCTGAACTTCACTTTCTTTGCTAGGTCCTATTCCTCTTGAGATTAATCTCAATTCTTCTTTAGTGCAATCATTTTTCAGTTGTTCAAATTTTGGTAATGGAGGTCTTGCACTTATGCACTGAATGATTGATTCCCAAGAGATAGGTAATCCTCTTAGAGCAATTAAGGATAGTTCCAGATCATCCATGTTATTTCCAATAGTAAGGAGTTGATCCCTTAACTCTGAAACTCTCAGAAAGTAAGAGGTAATGATTTCCCCTTTGTTCATTTTCATATTCATAAGTTGTTTCAAAGTCAATAATCTACTAGCATTGTTGATTTCAAATGTGTTTTGAATGGTTTTGAATACTTCAAAGGCAGTGGTTAATCTTGAAATGCTAGGAAGTATAGAGTATTTGACAGAGTCAATAATCAACTTCCTGGCTTTGTTATTTCGCCTTTTCCAAGTGGATTTTTCTACTTCATCTTCGGGTATTTCTGGTTCTTTCTCTATATAATCAACCAAGATAATGTGCAATGTAACATATCTGCTTTTGCACGATAATCATGTCTGATAACAAAGGGAATTACTACGATCTGAATCGTATCTTAGACCACAACAAGAGTGGCACGATATCATCGTGCACTGTAATGGTATTACAGTTACACGATGACTATCGTGTTGTAATAACATTACAGTCCATGATGGTATTGTGACTGTGATCAATATATATCGCACGATGTGCAATTCATTCATTCTAAGTATTATGCAACTCTTAATGCATTCAATAATAAGTAATACTTCAATGCATTCGATTTGTTTTATGATATGCCAATAATACCAATAATATATATATATATGAATGTGCTTATGATCATCAGCATACTTAAACAAGAATGAAGCTATATTTCAACAAATAAGCTACACCATATAATCTATGTTTCCGTAGCCGCAAGGAAAGAAGCATTTCATAAGGAAGATACGGTTTATACATAGCACTCTTTAATAGTGTAATGTTTTGGAATGGAATTGTCAAAGTTAGGAGAATTACAGATTTGTGTTGATTTTATTAATTTATGATCAGAATTGTTGTTTATCGCCATAGCTTATTTATATTTGAAAATTACAAAAAAATGATATTTGATTTCAAGAAGAGAGTCTTTTAGTTATTTGTTGGTGATAAGTGAATATTGCATTGAGATTCGACAATGAGCCAGGCAAGCTCATTTCACTTTCGCATCAATGTTCATACTCCTTTGAATGTATTTGGGTTGCCTCTCTTGTTGACAGTGATTTTCATGGATAGCTTTTGAAGTTTTAGACCTCCTTTCCTCTTGCCAACCAATTTCAAGATGGTTGTAGCTTACTTCAGACTTAGCCACTTTCTTTTCCACTTGGATTCTTGCTTTGACCCAACATCAAGTTGATTTCCATATTACATTTGTTGTTGTAGGAGTTCTTTTAAAAGAGTTTTGGGTTGAATTATCCATCACACAGCCAATGTCAGATTAAAAAATTTCACCTTGAAACTTGTGCAAGTTGCATTTAATTAATTTCCCTTGCATTTTATAAAAATTTCATTTCATATTTTCAACAAAGGGAAATTCGAACTTCATGTGGATAATATTCCACCTTCACTCTTAGCATTTTCACTTTGATTTATCCACCAAGGGGAAATTCAACCCCCATCTAGATTCTATTTTGCTTCATTTAATTATCCAAGAGGGAAAAATCGACCCCTATAGGGATAATTGTAATTCATGTACTTAACATTTTTCATTCATCTTTCAAAGGAAAATCGATCCTCATCTAGACTTGGGGAGATTTCATGTTCATCTGGAAAAAGGGAAATTCATCTTCCATCAAGATTTTACTGAAATTGGAGCTCAGAAGTTTTCTAGTGTTGGATAGTGGAAAATCATCTTCATTGGGACAAACGAGAAAATCCATATCCATCTCGACAAGGTAATTACCTTAAAATCTTCAAAGCATAAAGTCCAATGGAAAATCGATGTGCATTTGGACTCTTAATTTTGTTCCTTGTTCTTAATATTCAGAAGGGGAAAATCAACCTCCATCTGGACAAATTCATCCAACACTTAGTATTTTTGTTGCAAATACCTCCTCACGAGTGGAAAATCAATCCCTATCTAGATTTTCATGATTTTCTTGGAGAAATTCTTCATCCATCAGGATTTTGTGCATTTTGAGAGTGGAAATTCTATTTCCATCTGGATTTTGACAGTTTTAAGAGTGGGAATTCTATTTCCATTGGGATAAAGTGCAATTGTGGAGTGGAAATTCTATTTCCATCGGGATTTTATGCATTTTTATAAGGAAAAAATGATTTTCACGAGGTTTTTTCACATTTTAAAATATGCCCTTGTGCGTAAAATATGCCTTCATAATGTATTTTGGACTATTTGACTAGCAAAAATAGTAATGCACTTAGGAATTTATCTCAATCCATTGCAACTCGACCCAATGTAACCTTAATCTTGACACTCCAATTTGTATTTGCAACCCGACAATTTGATCACTTGACCACTCCAATCCTCTTGAGCTCTAAACTACTACCCCAACTGCCAAAACCTAACAACCACGAACGAAAAGAAGGGGATTCTCATTTGCAATGGGGTCATTGTGTGAAAACCTCACAACATCACCTAAACCTACCAACAGGAAAAATGAAAAGAGGGCGTCCCCATGCCCAATGGGAAAATGGTGTCAAGAACTCGCAACAAGTCCTTGTTTGAAACTTGTAGTAGCTTCATCTACCATGCTTTTTGTTGCTCCTCTTGCGTCTTGTCCACCATCCCTAAGTAATGTTAAGAAAGATTGGGAAGCGGACGATATATTTGACTAGCTTCGCTTGTGTAGTAGACTCTTTTGTGTGTTTTCTTGTACATAATGTGCATCCCCCATTATGTGTTGCTTGATATTGTCTTTGTGTTATGTTAAGCTCTCTTTGGATAACCCTTGTTGCTCGTTGGCACAAGGTAATAAATGGATCAAACCTGTAGTCACATTCTTTTATTTGTATCTCAATTCTTCTGTGTCCTATCTATGTTATGTCGTACATGTGCAATTGTTGTAAATGTGCCTTTGTGTTGTCTGCTTGCGAACGATGCAAAGTCTTGAGATTGATCTCTTTTTTATCTCTATCATGTTGACCCAAAAGACTTTTGTTCAATCATCTTATGTGCTCTTCTTCCTTTGTGATTGTAGTTCCACTACCTTTGCGGGATGAGGTCAATTCAATACAATTATAGTTGATATACATGAGTTATCAAATGCACATACTACCTGTTTATGTGAGTTTTGTGAACACTCCAACATGCAGAATAGAATACGAAGAATCATATCCTCTCTTGAACAAGGAAACTTCAAATGCTAAACAATTTGGCAAATGTGTGATCAAATGAAGCAACCCCAAGGTTTACAATGTGTACATGTGACTTTATGTTGGACACAACTCAATTTAATGATGTGATATGTTGATAATCATGAGAGGACTTACGCTATCCTTTCACAAATCTATCAACTTTCTCCAAATGACGAATGATTTTGCAATGTAAGCTCTTCAACTAATTCTAATAATAGTTCAGAATAAAATGCAAAAGGGATTGAGTTTAGAGACCTAATCTACTTCTACCAATGTAAGAGACTATTGATGGCTTAGTGAAACCAAACCAAACTTTGCTTCGCAAACTAAAACAACCATAGCTGAAAAACTCAAACTCAGCAATAACTCGGCTGACCCAAAGATTTTGAAAAACTCTAAATTGCCAAAAACTCGGCGAAAAAATCAGCAATAAATCAACACTTTGATCGAACATTTGAAAATATATAATTTCTTAAAATATACACACACACACATACATATGTATATATATATATATATACATTTGAAATACAATATAGTTTATATTTAGTAATATTTTATATTTTAAATAGTGTAAATATATTTTATATATATCAATGTATTTTACATTTTAAGTATAATGGAAAATTTATACAATAAACATATTTTCTAATTAGTAAAACTAAATACACTGTAAATATATTTTATAAATATAAATGATAAAAATTAAACTCTATCCATACAGTGTAAATAGGATTTTATAAATATAGTCATATTTTAAAATCAAACAAATATTTGAAGTCGAATTGCAAAAAAAAAAAAAATTTCAAAACATGAGGCTTGCATTCCTTCTGAAACAAACAAATTTTAAAAACAAACAAATATTTGTAGTCGTTTTTTCCAATCACCTGTTGTCGTTTTCCAGCTTCCAATCACCCGAGTTTTGTCGGCTTCCAATCACCTAAGTTTCTTCGGCTTCCAATTTTTTGTCGACTTCTAGATTAGTCAGCTGAGTTTCTTTCAGTCGCAGCGCGGATGACTGGACAAAAAGCCCCAAAAAACATTATAAAGCGTCGCGAAAAAAGCCCCAAAAAACCCTACCTTAGTTGCTATTATTTCAACTTAAAATTTGTCACAGATTTATATAAATTTGTGCCATTTATACAGATTTTTGCACCTTAGAATTCTGATTTTTCACACTCTAGGTTTCTGATTTTGTATTCCCTTTTGCAGACCTGAGTAATTTTCCTCCTTCAGGGCAGAATTCACCTTCAAATTGCTTTAATATCTCACCCATCTCTTGGAAATTCGCCTCTACTGCTCTGATATTTGAATTGGTGTTTGAGTTGTGTTGGAAATGATCTCCATCAGCTTGATTATATAGCGATTATGAGGATCCATTGAAGGAGTGCCTCCATTGACTCAAGGAGGCCGACCCAGCATTCCAATTCACAATTTCAAATGAACATCCAGCCTTAAGTCGTCCTTCAAATTTGCACCTAATAATATAGGTATGGGCACCTAGATCCAAGCCCATTCTCATCTCAAACACATGTTCCTCCCTTAATTAAATAGGTCTTCTATTATTTCCGATTTAGGTTTGCTCTTAATTTGGGCACAAATTCTTGTTTAGGTGGAAATCCTTAATATAGGCTAATGAGTTTTATCATTTTAGGTGGAAATACTAACTTGACTTGGGCAGGATTTAGCCTTTGTGCTGGAAAGGATTTCCTTCTACTTTGGGCAGAAATTCTTAATTTAGGTGGAAATGTTTATCAAGACTGGATGGATTTTGCAATTTTAGATGGAAATCACCTTATGGGCAGGTTGGAAATCTCAATTTTAGGTGGAAATTACCTTGTGTCAGGTTGGAATTTGTGAGTTTAACTGAAATAGGACTCTTGCTAGGTTGGAATTTCACGTTTAGGTGGAAATCGGCCATAGGACTTCAAATTTTTCATTCTTAACCTTCAAATTTTATAACTTCCTTTTCAAATTATTTTATTGAGTCCTCATTTGCCTTAAAGCTTCATTCTTCTTTCACTACTTAAACCTCATCTTGGATGTTTTGAACTTAAATTTAGATCCTCACTCGAGAGCGGAATTCAGGAGGCAAGCTGAAAATGGTACAAGGCTAGGTCGAAAATTCTTTAGGGAGCTGGAAATGCTTAACATAATGGGTCAGATTTTCATCTTGGGGCTGGAAATGAGACATGTATAACCCAATTTCTTGTTTAGACTCAAACTTGCTTTTCATTTCTCAATATTGATCATTAAAATCCTTATTCTTTTCATCTCAAACCTTGACTTGCTTCTTCTTCCTTTTTCAATTTTGGTCTAAAATTTGTCATTTTCAATACCTTCATCACCTTAGATCAAACTTTCACTTGACTTTGCATTTTTTCTACCTCAAAATGTCATGTTTCATCAAGGTCGGAATTTAGACAAGGAGCTGAAAATGCTCCTCAAAGGTGGTCAGATTTCTACCTTTTAGGTGGAAACGGACATCAAAGTAGAGTGAAAATCTCAAATTTAGCTAGAAATGCTTAACATAAGTTAGTGGAAATAATTAAATCTTGGGCGTGTTGATGAGAGTTTTGTGAGCACTTCAACATGCAGGACGAAACACTTAGTATTCCGGGATAAAATGCCAAATATCTAATCCTCTCTTGAATAAGGAAGCTTAGATGCTAAACAATGTATATGACTGTGTGATCAACTAAGACAACCTCAAGGCTCCTTATTGTGGACTTAGCTCAATTGTATGATGTGATATCTTAGGTATCAATTGGGGACTTACGTTGTTCATTAAATGGATATCACCTTTGCAAATGCGAATGATGTGGCAATGGTGGCTCTTCAACTACTTCTAACCAACAAATTGCAAATAGATTTGGGATTAGGAAATCTAATCTAATGTAAGAGACTATTGATGTTGAGATGAGACTTTGTCCTTGCTTCACCAAAGCAACTACGCGAAGGAGGGTGCTTGCTTCTGAGGGTGCATGGATGATTTTCATATTGTCAATACTCATTCAAATACCCAATGAAGGCACAATCCAAATGAACATTTCCAATTGAGGTTAAATGCTTGCAATAAAGCCCAGACTAACCTTACATTGATACTTGCAATAAACAAGTATCAAAAGGTATGGACACAAGTTCCACCATGATTCACCAAAAACAATATCTTCCATTCATCTACTCTACTTCTATTCAACATAAATAAAAATCTTAATCTAAGTGAGGAAATGTAGAAACCATGCAACACTACAAAATTTCACAAATATTCACCATGATAACAACAATGAAGAAGGAATAATTTGGTAGCATTATATCAACAATCTCTGCAAATCTCCCTTTATAAATGAGAAGGTCTTGCCTTGTATAGGGAGCTCAATTACAATGAATGGCCCAGATTGATTTGAGATCAACGCCCAAGATTTCTCCAACAAAGCCCTAATGTAACTACCACTTACAAGCATTAAATGTTTATCCAATTACATAAAAGCACCAGCTTGTGGGCCAATGAAAAAATTATATTGCTTTTGAGAACCAATGACAAAATAAGTTAGGTAGAAACATTAATTAAATCAATCAGATTTCCACAATCCATATGAATTTTCAACTTGATTTCTGGTTTTGATTGTGTGTAATTTTTTAGCATCAACGTTTCGGATCACACTCCGTGATCCATCATCAGGATGAATATTTATATATGTATGTATATATAATGAAATTATATATATCCATATTTATATATGTCTAATGTATAATATATATATATATATATGTATATATTTATTATACATTAGACATATACATATATATATATATATGTCTATATGATCAAGTATGGATATATATAATGAATATCTATATATGTATGGATATATAATGAATAGTATGGATATAGGTCTAAACACATATAAATATACATATATATATATACAAATATATGTATATTTTTATGTGTGTATAGACATATATGTCTATACGCACACACACACACACAGATATATATATATATATATCTTTTGGTTTATTTTTTGTTCCTTTTAGTTTTCTTTTTACTTTTCTTTCTTTTTATTATTTCTTGCTTTTTTGCTCTTGGGTTCTTCCCTAGCCCCCCCTCGTTTTGTGTGCCCCTTTCTCTCACCACCCCCCCTTTCTCTTTTATCTTCTAAGTGAGGCCTGATTTGCATCTTATTTTACATTCCTTCATGCTCTTGCCTCTTACATCCTGATGATGGATCACGGAGTGTGATTCAAAACGTTGATGCTAAAAAATTACACACAATCAAAACCAGAAATCAAGTAGAAACATTAAGTCGACTCCACATGTACACTTGGTGTGATCTAATTGGTTGACCTTGGATACGTGGAACTGAAATTTTCTGATTGGTTGAAATGAGTGGATTCCACCTAAGCATGCTTATCTTGTACACTTCAACAATTGTGATAGCTCATGTTCCCAAATTGCTTCATCTTCATAAATTTTCTCTATCCTTGTCCTTTTGAAACCTTCGCATTGACATGATCTTTATACGTGCTTGTACTTGAAATTTTGATGTCTTCTCGATGTCCTGAGTATGATCTTGCACTTGTATAAGTGATGTAAGTGTTGTATGTTGTTGGATCTTTTCGATTGAACTTGGATTTCGAAAGGAAATTCAAGATTGTGATGATTTTTTTATTTGTAGACTTGATCACGATGTTGCACAACTTGTTCTTTGAATTTCATTTTTATGTCTTCAACTTAATCTTGGATTTGCATTTTGATTTGATCTTCAACTCGAAAACATTGTAATATCCCTTCCTTAGACAGCTCATTTGTCAATAGAGGTTGGCCTATTAGCCAAGTTCCCGTAGGTCACCAGTATCAATAGGGAACCCATCCAAAAGTTTGTGGAGCTACGCAGGGGCTTTATAAGCCATTTTGGGCAGTTTGGGGTAGTCTCCTTTTTAGGGATTGACTAGGTGTTGATCAAAACACATCAAGGGACCTTCGAGATGGTTCTAGGCACTTTGGTTGTAGTTCCTATATTTTACAAACATTCCCTATTTTTGAGGGGAGACTGTCGGTTCACCTGCAGCACTCAAATATCATCCTTGGACTGGTGGCATCAGTCAGACTTCAGCTTGGAGTCTAGATGATGAGTTTATGAATAAATAAGGAAATCATTAAATTATTGCCTAAAGTTTGATCTAAATAAAATAATAATAAAGTGATTTAATCAAGTAACCTTATATTATAATAAAATATAATAAAGTGCCCCCCTTGGCACACTTTTGTAGACAATGGGAGTTACAAGTTATTATTAAAAAAGGGGCCATATCTTTACTGAAGAATAAGACTTATGAGGTTCGAACCTCTAGAAGAATAAATAAAGTTATTAAATAAGAAGAAACCCTAAAAGTTACAACTAGGGTTGAACAAAATAAAATAACATTTGAGCAGCCATTTCATTCATTGAGAAATTATTTTTAATTGTGCATTTTGGTAGTTGGAGCTCTAAGAAGGGTTTCTACATCAAATTGATCTTCTAGGAGCGAAAAACTCTTGGGAGAATTGAGAGTTGGACGAAAACCCATCTCTCCAAGTGACATGATCCTGCATAGATCAATTTGGGTTTCAGGTTGGCATTGATTTTGGGGAAGAATTTCTCAGATCAGGCTTGTTAAAGGCAGAATTTATATATCAGATTGCAGATCAGTGGTTTAAGACAGCATATCAATCAATCTCTAAGCATTTAGACCCAATTGTACAATTACAGGAATTAAATTTGGAGAAGAAACCTTGGATCAGACTTGAGTAGGGATCAGTTTCAGATGTATAGATCTCAAAGAACCCCTGCAAGTTCTAACTCTAACAACACCGAATTGCTTCACTTTTGTATGTTTGACATTTCGTCAAACAGTTGGCATGCAATGTCTAAGTTCTGATTTCTGAATGTATATGGTTTGCTTTGTTTGTATTTAAATGATTTTTGCAATTCCAACATATACAAATGCATAAACATTCAAATTACCTTGCTAGCTATACACAAATATCTCATTTTATTTCATTCCAGAAATGAATTACATTCATTGACCATGTAATATAATGAGAAAACCTGGAATCGAATCGCTTGTATTATTGAGCACCATATATTAGACGCAGCTATTCTGGAAACAATTATTCTTTGACGCCAAGTTGTGAATTGCAAAGTTGAAGCATTAAACTGTCAAAATGTGCCCTCGATGCATCAACCGCTGCCCCTAATTACCATACACAGCTTCTATGTCCTTAGCCGCTACCTGTAAATGAAGAGAGGCTACCTAAACTCCAAACGCTGGCCTCTAATGGCAGCAATCTGCAATAAATATCATTCCCCAGCACACTATAAATTGATACTAATCTGCAACACTGGATTTTCCCCACTATTTGGACACCAATTAAGCACACTCTTAATCTCTGGATGAGATTAACGTTGGCACAATTCACTGGCAGAGATCAACCAATTCAAAGTGCAAAATACTTAGAAGAATTCCCAATTCTTCCAGCTTCCAATTGCTCAAACCCTAAGCTCAGCCCAATCACCAAATTCATCCAATGCAAAATAAAAAAAAGATATCATTAATGAATTGCTTTTGCCCAAAGCATTGCTTTTATAATAAAAGATATCTTCTCTTACACACTTTCCACTTACATAAAGACTATGCTTTATGTGCACATTTGAAATATAATAAACTATTATATTTCTTTCCACTTTAATGATAAAAAAAGACCCTTTCATTAAAATAACAATATTCTGACACATAGGGTCCCTGTTTTATGAGCTCAGGATTTAAAACATCTCAATCCGCTTCCAAGGAGCTATAACACTAAGAAGCCCAAAATACAATCCCAATAAAATAGCAACCTTAGTCGATTTAATTAAATAATAATAATAATTCACCCGTCTTGCGAAAACGACTGAGGAAGCATCCTAATGAAAGATGATCAATGAACCTAACGTGGGTGACTTACTAAAAATAGAAGCTCCCTCCAAGAATTTTGGAGTCCAAACCGGAAGCCGGAAATAAAATCTGAGAGCATCATATAACTCCTCTAAATCATCCGAGCTCAGTGGAACCATCTATTGACTTACTATAAATAGTAAGTCCCAAAACGGAGCCAAAACCCACAATAGGGTCCTCTAATCACCAGTATGAGCCTACAAGGACCCAATGATAGGCTAAATCCACTAAGTCCAATGCTCGCTCAAAATGGGACATTACAAGATCTAAGTCTGGACAGGAGATTATATTCATTCTAGGCTTCCATAACATGATCGTACAACTCTAGGCAGAGACTACTTCCATTCATGTTGGACGTTAGGGTATAATAGCAGCAATCAGCATAAAATATGAATTTCCAATGGGACGGCAACAGAAAATTTGTGGCAGCAAAGGACAAATGAGAAATTGCCAGGCAAATCACCTCAAACTTCCTTGTTGTATGCTCCAAGCCGTACAGTACAAGTACGGGTATGTAGCCAGGCATCTTGAATTAATGAAAATAAAATTCAGAATTAATTCCTTGTTGGTATATATTATTTGCTATTAGTTTTCATTTTAGTATCTTGTCGAATTTCAATCTTTGCATTTCGTTCAACAAAAAAAAGTCCGAACACCTTGAAAAACACAAAGAAATTAAATATTACAGAAAACACAAAATTCATAAAAACTCAATGAGAAACCAAGCAAAGGTCAGAATTTTAGAGGTTAGACGGTTGGGGATCTTTCAAATACCTTTCTTACTTGATGAACAACTTGTGGTTTGATGATGCTCGAGGTCTCCATGTTGTTCTCTATGTTGAAATCGTGCCCGCATTTAAAACGCTAAGCTCCATGTCACTTCCACTTAAACTTCAAACTTCAAGCTTGTCTTCCACGCTCAGCCTCCCATTTCACCTTGCAAAACATCATTTTGTTGAACATTTGAATTTCATATTGTTCATATCAAGTTAAAGGTTATTAGTAAGAGTCCAAATTCTTGACGAAGATATTCTCTATGAGATAAGCCTTGAATTCAACATGAAAGATTGAACCTTTTACTTTAAAACCTAATTATATATAAATAAAATGAAGTCTCCAGATTTCAAAAATTCAGTCATAAAATTCAATCGCCATTCGAAATCTTCCTTTGGAAACACATTCACAGCCCTCTATCATCATCAACCTTGCAAATTGCACTGAAATTCTGAGTTGATATGCTCAGATTTGAGAATGTTTTGAGCTCCTTAGAAGGCTTTTCACTTTTCGATTTTAGGCTTTCACACAGATTTGCAACTTGCAGTCCTTATAAGCCTGGTTTATTTTGACAATAATGATTTTGCACCTTGCAATCTGCTAAGCCTTAAAATTTTCTTTGGTCTGATTTTTAATGATTTTAATGAATTCCCAAATTCAATTTATCAAAGTGCAATTTGCTACCTCAAGAGGTTGATCTGCCCTGCCAATGTAAAATCAGATTGAATTGGATTTGAACAGCTTGCAAACTAGAGGGATTTGTTGTCATTGGGCATTTTCAGACTTCGCCAATGAGTTGAGCACTTAACCTAGTCATTTTCGGAAATTACATGCTAGTTGGGCAGAATGCAAAGTGTTTTCAAGTTGGAAATTTTCCCTTGGTTGGGTGTAATCACAGGTCTTACTCGAAATTTGCCTTTCTGAGGTCGGAAATTAGCCTCATGTTGGGCACAAAACAATGTACTTTAGGTTAGAGATTGCCCTTCACTTGGGCGCTTTTCATTGTCATTTCAGGTTGGAAATCATAAGGAACTTGGGCACTTTCACTTGCACTTTCCCTTGTTCAAGTCGGAATTTGCGTGTGTTGGGCACTTTGCAAGGTACTTTGGAGCAGATTTTATCTAACTGTTGGGTGAAAGTGGATGTACTTGGAGCGGAATGTGCCACTTGGTTGGGCATTTTGCCTTGTACTTTCAACTTGGAGTTGGACTTGTATATTGAGAAAGCACTTGATGCTTGCATTTCGAATTTTGTCTTATTTTAAGCTCAAACTTCTTGAAGGCTGATTGGAATTGGCATCCTAGTTGGGTACATGACTTGTCTTTTGTTTTTCAAGCCCACATGGGCTTGGACTTAACATTCTCAAAAAAATGGTTAAGTAAAGATCCAAATCTAATTCCTACCAAAACTTTACAAACTCTATGCTCTTTCCTTGATTGTCCTCAACCCAACCTTCATACTTCCCTTCGTTGTTCACACAAACTTGATCAGAAAATCGAAGTCCTTGGTAGTGTTTGAATCAAGTTTAAAAACTACTCACTCTCTTCCCAAGGTTTGGGCACTACAGTTGTCTAAGTGAATGTTCAAACTTGATGCTTCAACTAAAAGTATTTGCCTTCCTCAAGACATACCCTGACCAAACTTGGTTTTATAAAAACTTGCTAGACTTTGAAATGTTGCCGAACTACTCCAACTACGACTAACTGCTAAAGCAAAAAGAGGGACACCCCATTTACAATGGGGCGATGGTGTGAAAAGGTCACAACAAGGCACCTTCGCAATTTTCAAGTGGAAAACACATTCAAAGGCGAGTGCATTTCCAGATTTTAGGTGGAAACCAACTTTGCGATTTCAAAATATTTCATCTTTTCTTATTCCACTCTCTAAAATTCCCCTTTGTCTTTCTACGATTTTCAATTAAATCTTCACTTGCTTTGTATTTTCATTCACCTCTCATCATTTAGAATTTCCAACCTTATTTTCTTTACCTTTGCATGCTTTTTGACTTCGAATTTCATCCCTATTTAAGTTGCAAATTCTACTTTTAAGTGGACATGTTCAAGTTTGTTGAGCTCAAATTCTCATTTTAGGTGGAAATGTAAGGTCGGAAATTTCACGTTTAGGTGGAAATGGCTTTAACACTTCAAAATTTTCCTTTTAGACTTTGGATTTTTTCATTTTCCACCCCTTGGAATCTATGTTCCAACAAGAAATTTTCTTGCCCTTCATCATTTTCTCCAAACTTCATCTCTTGGAACTCCCCACTGAAGACTTCATTTTCTCTTAGAAATTCAACTTGCTTCATCTCCATTTTTTGTCGAACCTTTCATATTTCTCATAGCACCTCTAGGGCGGAAGTCCTAGTTTTAAGTGGAAATGAAGCCAAGTAGGTCAGAAATTAGAGTTTTAGGTAGAAATCAACACATTTTCTCCTCTTTTCAATCCAAGTTTACTTGAAAACTCTTTTGTATTTCTCACTAAAGATTTTAGGATTTCTCCTTACCTTCACTTAGCCATTTGGCTCTCGATTTTCACTTTAGGATTTCTAGTTTAAACTTGAATTGTGATGACTCATATTCCCAAATTGCTTCATCACTCTTGCTCCCTTCCACCTTCATGACTTCTTCATGTTGATTTTCACAACCAAAGTGACATCCCTCACTCACAAAACAACTCTCTTGACTACATTTCATCAACACTTTGGCAATTTGACAATTTCCCTAGCAACTTGCTTGATTGTAATAACCACCTTTGACTTTTTTTTGCTTTAAAAAACCAATAAACAAGATATATATAAAGCTGAGCGTTAGATTCAGATTACATGCATGCAACTCAAACCAATATTTACAAATACTCTTAAAGATAACAAACTGGTTGAGTGGGGCATATTCGCTCTAACTCAATCAGTAGAGTAATATGAAATAGAGAATGAGCATCCAACTATCTAATTGAGTAGGGGTTTTTCACCATCATCGCATTGAAGATTGTTTATAATATGCAATAAAGTTGGAATAAACTTGGAAATACAATGCAGAGATCAAACTTGAGATACCCAAATGGTGAAATCTTATTACAAACATATATCTAACAAACCCAATTGCTGATAAATGAAAGTGATGAACATACAGCAGAAAATCAATAAGAAATGTTAGTCAAAACCCTAGACGTCTAACTCAAACTCCCCAAATTGTAATGGCATAAAGAAATCAGATCTCAATATACTCAAAGTGCTTCCCAAATAGCAGAATTTTTCATGCAAACCCCAAACAAACAGCTCTGCGAAGTCTCACGCCCAGCTAGTAGTAACATGGCCAGCCCAAGAAAGTACAACCAGCAAGGGAAGTGGTACAGCCAGCAATGCCACGAAAAAACAACAATAACACCTCCCAACACTATTTCAATCAGCAAACTACAAATTTTCTGTGTAAAATCTGCAACCTCAAACTAAAGAAGATGATCAACCAAACAATTTTGAAGCTCAGTTGTGATCTCTGTGTGAAATCACCAAGTTATCCTCCAGATTGTGTCTTTCAACAATGTGGAGAATGTTGCCTGCAAGGGTTTCTGTCCTTACAAACTAAGAAGAAGAAGCAACAACTCCTTCAGAATCAGAAGCATAAACAATATCCAATTCATCCACCCCCCAAATGAGCTCCACAAAGTTGTCTTTATATCATTTGTTGGAAATATTGTCATTGATGTCAAAGGTACAAAGATGAAGTTGTCATTAATATCAAAATCATGTCAAGAAGATGCATGAACAATATTGTTGGTTTAATTGTCACTAATGTCAAGGAGCAAGGTTTGAAGATAGAAGACTAGATTTGTGTGTGATGTAGAGATGTTTGAAGACACACACACACACAGATATATATATATATATATATAAGAAGTAAACACAAAGACAAAGATGCTATGTAATATGTAAAACAAATCAGGTAGATGATAAAATGAATAAAGGACAAAAGATATATTGTCATATACAGAAACAATGAATACTTTTCAGTTGTACTTGATGCTGAGGAAACACTCAGAAGACATCATATGTATCTTTTGACAATGAAGATGAAGCCTTTCACTAAGTATGGAAGTAGATGGAAGAGAGAGCAACAACGGAATAAAATATGTTGTAATGATAGAGCTGAGTTTGTCAATAAGTGTGGTGAATGTTATATGCAGAGAGTACCATTATTAAAGCAATGATGAAAACACAAGCCAGCGATCATCATAAGCAACAGGTAATCATTAGTGAATTGTTGACTTCATTGAGAATGTAACGGTGACTTTCTTAAGTAAAGAAAGTAAGGAGCAATTGAATAAGAAAGGCATCGGACTAATCAAGGAGAAGAACGAAGTGTTTTGGAGCCAGCATTATGACAGAGATTAGAAGCAGAAATTTTGTTGTTTGCAGAGATTGAGACAACAACAAATAAAGTCCGATAATACAGTGATTTGGAACAACGGCAGAAGAGAACGTTGGTAATTCTCTTAACAAAATATTGTTGGCGGATGGTGTTCTTCCACCATCGAAGATTCTAAGATGTTTGACAGCGACTTCAGATTATACTTGGGACAGCAATGTTTCCTGAATAAAAGCAGTGATTCTTTGTTATAAAGCAAAGACTGAGAAGGATACATGCTTTGGCCAATAAACAGACGTAGACCAGTAACTACAAAGATTAATGGTTATTTAAAATCAGCGATTAATGAATGACAATAACGAAAATAAACAGATATGTTAATGCTGCCACTAAGACAGAAGCATTAATATTACAAAGGCATAGCAATTTATGATAATATCTAAGAGTTTATAAAAATATTAAAACAGTTTATATTAACAATCAATGTTTTTGATTAAAGAAAAAGCAAGTTTTGAAGGGGCCCCGAAACCCTATACAATCAGATTTTGAAGGGGATCTAGAACCCCACTAAGAAGAAAAGCTGCAATAGATAAGGTTTTAAAGGCTCCCAAACATTAACATTGGGTTTTAACATGGCTCCCAAAACCATCATCAGAAACCGCCTCAGAAGATTGACTATCAAAAAGCTAGCTGAAACTATGGGGTTTTGAAAGGCTCCCCAAATATCATGGGTTTTGACTTGGCTCCCACAACCACCTTGGGTTTTAAAATGGCTCCCAAAACAACAACAGGGATTTGAATGGCTCCTCAAATTTTCACAAGCAGCCTCAAGAGATAAGACAGAGAAAAACCAGCTGAAAGAATGGGTCTTAACATGGCACCCAAAACCATCCAGTAATGAGAAATTGTGGTTTCCTAAAAGAATAACACCTTTCCCCCAACATAACTTCCCTCCACCTCAATAGAAGGGGATCCCACCTCCATAGGATAGTCTGAAGAGAAAGTAATCCATCTAGAAAACCACTTCTGAAACCACCCCACCTCCCAACAACTAGTAGAAAGAGAAAGCCACTCTATGCGACAGCCAACCTTACACGCAAAACACATCACCCCCTCCATAGATGACGGAACCACCTCAATAGGAAATGAGGGTAAGGAAGACACTAACAAAAAGAGCCAAACCCTCCACCTGGCCACAAGAAGGCACCTCAGAACAAAGAGGGGAGGGTTAACTCAATCGAAACCTCTAAGGGCAGGGACAAAAGAGTGCCCCAAAGAGCCCACCAAAACAAAGGGAAAGAGTAGCACTGCACTCCATCTAGGGTAAGAGCAACCCCAAAACCTGAAAACCTCCTTAACCAAAAACAACAAGAGGTCAGACCAGGCCCTTGAAAATTTTCAGCATCCAACTGGCCACAACCACAAAAACCAAGCAAAGTCCTACCGCGGGGGCAAGACCAAAGAAAGGAGAAAACACCCATCCACCACAAATATCAGGCCAATCTCGCAGCCTCTGAAGAAACAAAGAAACCTGCAAAACAAAGAGACAACCTGGAAGCTACATCACCGAACATTGCAAGACCAAAGTCACTGGAAGTACTGGATCCACTCCAAGTACAAAAGCCACCCAAATGCAGAGAAAAGACAAAACCAGGATTAATAGGCCCCTCCAAGAGGAATGATGCGAAACATGCTTCAATAAAATCCAACATGGCAGCTACAACCGCAAAGATTGAATCAGAACAACATTGTGGCTCACCCAAAAGCACCCTAGCATCGCTCACCCACGAAAAGAGCCCACCCCTTGAAATGTCAAGACTTGCGAAACAACGACAAAGCAGAAAAAAAATCAGTCCCCAAAGACGGACAACAACAGCCGCTCCAGCCAAGAACCAAACCCTGAGAAGAAAGGCAGGGAGACAGCTTGGCCCAAACCGCAAGAAGCCTAGAACAGGACAGGGGCATCTCATCATCTCGATAAACACATAGCAAGCAGAGACAACCCCAACAATCATAAAATTTGTAATCAACACAGGAAGAAACCAAGAGAACAAATCCAACACTTTCTTCCCCAAAACTGCAAAAAAAAACGACCACCACGAACAACAAAGACAACAAGCACAAAAAGAACTAGAGGCACCAACAGAAGAGGAAACACGAAACAGCCTCCATCCAAGACGACAAAGCAAACCACAGAATCCCCAAGGATTAGAAGAACCCTTGAGAGAAAACTCCAGCAGATCTACCACCAAGATCCAAGCAAAGGCCAGCGACACCTATCACTTCCCAGGACTGGCCAAAGAGAACTGAAACTCCTACAGACGCCTTCATATAGGAATGAAAGGGCCACCAAAAACCACCATACGCCCAGGAAAACAGGACCCATCTCCAAAACAATACAGACACCCAAGTCCTCCTTGTCATCATCATCAGATTTCTCCTCTAAACTGCCTCCCTCCGTGCTTCCCCTGTTCCTCGAAACCCTACTGGCACCTGCCTTCCCTTTCGCCTTCCCGCTCGTTATTTTGAACTCACAAGGTTGAATTCAAAGTTCATAACAAGCAATGTTAATAATATATGCATCAGTGTTTTACAACACATTAATAATCAACAATCGGTGTTTACATATATCATGTCAATAGTTGACTGATGATTATAAAGTGGACAAGTCATATAATCGATGTTTATACTTTATAAAACCGCCGGTAATTTTAAAAGCAGTCGAAATAATTAAATGGTTGATGTTTATAGCTTCTACGTAAGGACAAGATCAATGGGTGTGTCTCCTCATGAAAGGACAAAGATGAAGGCATATATAGATACATTGAAAATCGATTTTAAATGAGAATGGAGAAGATAAGACAATATATGTAGATTAACATACACACCAGATTTAAAAGAGTGTGTAGTGTGATGCATTGTGTGGAGATAAAGGTAGAGATACACATCATATTGAGTGCAGGCAGTATGTTGGAACATCATTTGACAGATTAAAAGTAATATGAGAACATCTTCATCGTGAATTGTGAAGAGTGGCATGAGTTGTATGAAGAATAATCATATATATATATACATCAGATTAAGAAAAAGTATTGTTGAAGATCATTGCAGACTTGTGGAGAAATAAGTAGGAGATTATTATAGTCATCTTATGATAGATTTGTGGAAGACTTCATAGCAGATTTTGAACAAGTGTGCATAGCAGATGTGTGGAAGGATTTGAAAGAGATTGATAGCTAAAGTTGAAAGGAAATATTCCATCATCAATTGAGTAAGCCACATTACTAAGGAGGAAATTTGAATGACGGGTTTGTGCCTCTAACAGAGTGGGAGGTTGTGCCTCCAGTAGGTTGGTACCTACAAATTGTGGGAGTTGGTGCTTCTAGTGAGTTGGTGCTCATAAACTTGGGGGTTGATGCCTACAAACATTGTAAAAGAAGAATTGTATAAAAGCATTGATTTAACATGGTTTTCTCCCACTTGGGTTTCGACGTAAAACATTGTGTTATTGTGTTCTCATGTGCATGATTTTTTAAATTTAGTAATTGATACTATTGTGATGGATAAAGTTTAAATTGATGAAGTTCATTGTTATATTGATTCGCCCACCCCTCTCAGTATAGCTATGTGCTCTTCATCATTCCCAAGAGGTTGGCCCCCTTCACCAAGCCATGTGGGATTAAATAAAATATTAATTTTCTCCTCCTTAGGCGTTAACTTAGGATGTCAAATGTCCCCTTTTTAAAACAATGTTGTGTTACTAAGCCAAGAGGTACAAGTCGCTTGAGTCAAAAAGTGACAATGTCAGAGACTTAGGTGATTAAAATCGAAATATATTTCTTTGAACATATTAAAACTTCACCCAACGTCCAAATATGAAATATTATGTTGTTAGAGAAACAGAGGCTGGCCCAACTACTGAAAATAAACACTTACTATAAATAGCAACTGTTAAAAAAGTGTCCTAACACCAAATTGATCCAATCTGAGATGCACTGAAACTTACTATAAATAGTAAGTGCTAAAAATAGTAACATGTTGAAAAAGCTCCAGAAAAAGGCAGTACGCTCCTTAATTTCGTCTATTGTTTTTCATAACACCTCCAGGATTCCCTAACCCCACTCATTAGCCTAAGAGAATCTCATGAATAGGCTAATGGTCTCTCTGTGCCAAACTGACTTAGGAAGTGGACATTACATTGACAACTTTCAATTTCAAGAAGACGACTTGCTCGCTCCAGAAAAAGGCAGTACACTCTACAGACGAAATTGTTTTCATAACACCTACAAGATTCCCTAACCCCATTCATTAGGCTACGAGAATCTCATGAATAGGCTAATGGTCTCTCTGTGCCAAACTGATTAAGGAAGGGGACATTACCTTGACAACTTTCAATTTCATGAAGATGACTTGCTCACTTCCTAAGGGGGGGGCTTAAAAGACAAAACAACTAGCACTAAAACTATAACTAAGCCTAATCAACTAAACCATTAAGCAAAAAGAGGGGGTCCCCATTTGCAATGGGGCGAAGTGTGAAAAGGTCACAACACTGACCCCAATGAGTAGATCCCTTATGTGCTCTCTTTGTCATGTGCTCTATTGCCCTTGATTTTGTCCTCTCTTGGGGGCATATCATTGTGTGAGGGCATACACTCTACAGGATAGAGAGAAGCATATGAGAAAACTCTTTATGAAGGATAGAGACGAGCATATGAGAAAACTCTTTTATAAATCAATGGCAAGCAAAGAATCGGGGAGATTAATGGACAATGTTGAAGATGTGGAAAGGACTCTATGACTGTGAATGGTGGAATGAGAAAGCCAGACATGCCAAGGTGATAGCTTCTCAAGCAAGAGAAGACCTACAGAAAATAAAGAAAAGGCACACACATTTAGATGAAGCAAAGATGAACATTCAAACCAAACATTGTGATCAAAATGTTACATCGAGAATCCTGCACACACACTCACCTAGTCAAAAATCACAGCAAATGTCATTAAAGACCTCAAAGGTTGTTACACCTAAGGAAGAGAATATAAAGAGTTTGGCAATTGCAAGTAACGAAAACTTAGAAAGAGCTAACCAATAAAAATCATCCAGCCTTACAAGAAGCCGAAATTCAGAATATAGTCACCAAACATTTCAAGGAGCCAAAGAACAAGGGAGGAATTAAAGAAAACAAGAGTAAGCTACACATAGAACCTATGACCATTACCCCAAAGAATCAAATAAGGAAAGTTTGGAAAAAGATAAGTCTAAACTTGGAAATAGGATGCAATCTAACTTGTGAATAATCCTTTGTTTTAGGTTTAAGCTAATGTCACCTATGATAATCCTCTTTTCGATCCGGATAACAACACCACTATGGAGCCATGTGAGGAGATTGAAAACAATCACAAAACTTAGGATCCACATGCACTTTGCATTAAGAAAGAGTCGAAACATGAGCAAAGTTGCAAGATAATCCCTAGGGTTGTTACCATTAACTACTCTCCAAATAATTTACAAGAGATGGTATTTTACAATAGTACAATTCACTATTTGGATCAACAAACAAAAGTCGGTTACTTAATTTTTGTTTAATGAAGTGGCACTTCAACTATACTTATCTCTCCTATGCAAAAAAGTTATTATTGCCATTGTTTTTTCTCAACAATGACATCAGTTTATGTCCAAGTGGTTGTTGAACCATTAGTTGCTTTATGGCAGCTAATTGTGAGATATCCTGCAAGCACAAATCAAATTATTGCCCCCGCCATAGTGAACAGTGATCTTTGCCCGCATTCTCAAGTATTGCTTACATGTCTACCCATAACTTTAAAATGATTGTAATTAATTGCAAAACATGGAATTTTCCTTTTGAGACCTTGAGGAAGTATTTTAAGAATTTTGCTCGATGGTTCAACAAATTTCTCTCACCATTGATAGACAATAAATCCAATGTTACAGGACTCCGCGAGTCCTGAGCGGAGTCTGGGCTTCCGAGTTTTTTTGACTTTGGACTCGGACTCGGTCGAGTCCTGTCAGGACTCACCGAGTCCAAGGACTCTCCGGACTCTACAAGTCCCGTAGGCAAGACTCTTTCGCGGCCAGCAAAGATAAAGTGTTCAAAAAAACATTTTTTTATTGTTTCAACTTACTTTTTTTGGTTCATATGTGTTGTCTAAGACCTAAAAAGGTCATTCCATTACTTGCAAACTAGCATATCATAGAGAGGTAGCATTGGTAAGAAGAATTGATCATAAAAATGCATTCATTAGATAAATGAACCAAACATGGTGCTTTTCTTCAAGGAGGAAGCTTATTCTGGCTCTTACCACAAGATGTTAAGGATCAATCTGTCATGCAAACACTCTTTGCAATTTCATTTCATAAATAACCAATGAATACTTACAAATCTCATGAAGTCGACAATTTAAACTAATGTTGGAAATTTAAACACTGACAACAGGAATAAAAACATCTCAATATGTAATTGTTGGGCCACAGAGCCACAACGGAAAGAAATTCAAGAAAAATTCTTCTGCTTGTCACAAAAAGCATTTACTCCAAGGCATTAAGATATGTTACGAGATTCTAACAAAATTATTGTATTCAAGTTATTGTTGGCAGAGATAACATCACAAGGGTACCAAAATGATTGCAGTCAAACTGTTGTCAGGAGATATATTGTCACAAGGTTGGTTGTCACCAAAAGTTGTGGTGAAAAAGAGTTATTGAAAAATAAAGTTGTTGACAATGTTAGTGCAAATATCACCAGAAAAAAATGATTAGTAAGACATGTGCCTACCTCTTTGTATGAATGAATTAAAGATTTAAATACTGTCAACAAGACCAGCAGTCTATGAGACCAAAAGCAACACACAAAACTTGTCTATGATATGCTAGTTTGATTCCATGGATTTTATATTCCATGAATATTGTAGACATTTGACAATGACACTATATATATTTCTAATGTGTTATTTAGTTTAACTTATTTCCTTTAGATCATCATATATAATCATCATTTGGCACTAAATACTATTAACGTTATTTATTCATCTCAGTCTGAAATGCATTTGACAACCATTTCCTGACAAAACTGATTACTTGCAAATATAAGATTTAAGTCGGATTGCTGACTAATATTTTACCGAGTTGATTGTTTACTAATGTTGCTCCCTCTATTATTGTGTGCCAACCCTACTATTGAATTTGTAATTTTACACCATCGCTTTGGAAATAAATTTCAATCTTTAATTAGAATTTATTTTAATTGTATTTTTAATCTCCCAAATTGGTGATATTACAAGAGACAAGACAGAAAAGAATAAACTGTGTTCTCCTAAATATGCAATAACTGAACTGCAGTAGATAAGATAATGGATGAGTAACTAAACTCAATAGATAATCAATACAATGAGGATGTGTCTGCTTATATAGGCAAGGATATAAGAGATCATGATAAAGGAGAGATAGCTTATCACCCACACAAGGTGGAATCACATGTCCACCAAAGGTGGATCATCCTCTATTATGCAATGAAGTATGTGCAACATGTGGAGGATGATAATGTGATAAGAGCACTAAAGATGGAAACAACACATAAAGTGGAATGTGATAACTATCAACACCTAAAGTGGAATTTCTCCTACACCATGTGCTAATAAAGGTGCAAACTCCTAAGAGTCTCATATGCAAACTACTATGCATGCGTTATCCTAAGTAAGCTTAAGTAAAGTGTAATTAGTCAATAATTAATTACACCAACAACTCCCCTTAAGCCAACAATGCAAGATGGTCCCAACTACTAGGAAATGTTAGGTACCCATGTACAATATGCAAATACAATCTCTCACAAAGCGGAGAAAGAGAGTAAACCCAGTGGGACAAAACTCCCCCCAAAAGAGATGAAAACAAACAAGATGCATGGATAGAGAACTCAAGACCCCCAAGGACTACGCATATCATGTATATACAATCAATTATCCCCCCATAGGAAGGAAAGGAGACATGATATCCCCCCATAATGAACAATCTCCTGCAAAAATGGTGAGTGTTTGCAGGCCAAACATAGTCCAATGCCTACAAACAACATTTCTCCCCTTGGGAAGAAGATAGACCGAGTACACATGCAAGAACGCTTCCCATTCTGGATAGAAATTAGGAGCTGGAATCCAAATGAAGTATAATGACGATGTCTCTGAAATCTAGTCATATGTCACCATGTCCTTAGATGATGAAGATGTCACGAGCCAATCGAGAACATACCGAATCATAATAGGTGACAAACAAGGAACCAGTGGAAACTAATAGTTAACAAGCTCCAAAGACAAAGATGAAGTGACAACATTGTTGACACAACTATCATCAAATAAGATGGATCTCTTAAAACTGAATGGGAGTCTCCAAGCTCGAAGAATGCATCACATAAGCATGATCAACCTAAACCAAGCAATGTGACATATCAAGTGAAGGAAGAGACTCATGAATGCCATTCTCCAAAGATGGTGAAGAAGATTCTCCAACTCTGTTGAAGCTGTCATCAAAGAGAAGAGAAATCCCCTCAAAGGTCTCCCAAATCTAAATGTGAGACTCCACAAATAATGAACCAATGTCTAGCAAATAGGAATCCCAATCAAGAAGACAAATAGATATCTCTTGCAATGACTCACTGGAATCACCAACAAGAGATGAATGTGTGATCTCAACTGGAGAAGTAGGAGCTATAGGTGGAGGCTCTGGATCATAAATCCACATAGATATCTTCTTTAAGGTATCATCATCAAAGGGAATATTGTCTGCATCATCAAGTGGAATTAGACAATCTACAACAGGATCATCTAGGAAAGGAGGAACATGAGGATCTCCAAAATGCACCCAAATAATGGTCCAAATTGTGTGTGAGCACTCAATTCGGCTAAACTTGGAGTAGATGTCATGGAAGAGAAACAAACTGATGCATTCACAAATCAATCTTCTGATATGATCATTCTTATCTCCCCAAATTGTTTGATTCCACTCTAACTTTGGCTAAGGAATGAGTCCATAAACATGAGGAAAGAGATTAAGTCATCTACAATGTGTGATGATTCCTTTTGCCCATGACTCATAATTACCCCCAATCAAAGTTATTACAGCAAAATGTGTTGCATATCCCATGATTAAATCAATGATATACTTCTCAAATTACAAATTGAGATCAACAAATAATTACCCTCCACAATACACTTTGCAAAACAAAGCAAAGTTGACTACTGATTTCAATGATCAGAACTACCCAAATTAGGCTATAGCAGACTCTAATGAACAATGCATAAGATCCCCCAAAGATCCAAGCAAATACAAGTGCCAAAATAGGCCAAAATAGACCAAATGTTGAAAGTGATATGTCCACTCACAATGTATACAATCTGATAGCATAAATGAGAAGTAGACAAAAAATCATACACTTTCAAAAAAACCGACACCTAAAAATGTGTCCATATGAGCCTTAACGGAGCTCTGGAAATCGCAGAACTGATCATTGGAAAGCTACAGTCATGAAAAACTGCAATTTCTGGCAAATATGCACACCAAAATCAGAAAATAACACAACCACTGGAAAGTTCACGATTTTGTACCCCAAATCAAAAAAAATGCTCGAAAAAAGAAGTCAAAATGAGCAAGTTATGAGCCTTCAAAGTTGGACTGGACATTCAAAAAGCTCAATGTTGAAGAGGAAGAATATTCATACCAAAGCTATATCATCTAAACACGAGCATAAATTTGACACTCTTCTACAAAAGGAATAGGAAAGGGATCTTTTATAGTTACTGTATTCAAGCACCTGAAGTCCACACATATCCGGATTTGGATCCCGTCCTTCAGTGATATGACTATAGGAGACATCCAATCACTGGTTTGTACCTTAAATATGATTCCTGCTTCCAGCATTTTTGTGATTTCCTCTTGAACCTTGGCAGCATAGTTCTTATTCATTCAATAAGAACGCTTGCGCACAGGTCTTGCCCCTGGTATCAATGGTATGCGATGGACACAATTCTGGTGGTACTCGTTTTAGGTCTTTATATGTCCACGTGAATACATCCTTGTACTCAAGAAAGATTTTTAATGCTGCTCCCTCCAATACTGGGTCCCAGTCGTCCCCTATGAAGATTTCCTTGGGTTCATCCTTCTCACCCAAGTTTATTGTTTGCAGTTTGGCCTCTTTGTATTCTATCTTTCCACCAAATGTGTGTGCTGGTTTGTTATTGATGGTTGTCGTGCCCTCCTTGTATTCCTTATACCCCTCGGGGTAACTCTCCTCTCAATCTGCTTCTTGGATTTGCAACATATTGCACTCTAGCTAGAATACCTAATAGTCTCCCATCTGCCAGTGAAACAGGCCATTGAGGGAACTAGTTTCGTCTTCAGAACATTCCCCTAGCAAAAGCACTCCCTCTTCGTCTAGTTCCGCTCCTTCCTTGTCTTCTCCCTCTGAGTCAGAGATGAGATCCTGACTTACATACTGATTCCTCAGATCTATTGTGTACTTTATCCCGTCTACCTCTATGGATAGGGTATTCCTTTTCCAATTATGGGTGGCCTTGGCTGCCACCAGCCAACCTCTCCCTAACAATGCATCGTACCCCTTCTTTTCTAGAGTAATTACCACAAAGTCGAGGAGGAACTATTGTGTACCAATCATTACCTTTTGCCCCATTAAGGTTCCTATTGGTGTGATTCCATGTTGATCTGCTCCTACCAATTGGAATGTGGGTGGCCAAAGGGTGGGTTTCCCTAGTGCCTTCCAGGTCTCCTCTGGTAGGACATTCACACCGGACCCTCCGCCACAATAGTATTGGATAGTTTGTACCCCATTATCTCCATTTCCACTACTGCAGGTGTCCTCCCTATCCCTATAGTGAATAGAGTATCCGTCTTTTCTGCTGGTTCTTCTTTCTCCTCCCCCTTAAGGGTTTCCTCTTGGCTACTTATTCCTTGTGATATTGCCACCAGTAGCTAAGGTAATGTTTCTAATTGATCAATAATTTTTACAAGGATAGTGCTTTCCAGTACTTGTTTCATGATGCTAGGTATTCGCCGGTTATTTGGGGATTTAGTGGCACTTCCTCTTCCTCCCTTTGGCATGTTATTTCTAATGTCATTCCTGGCTTCTTGGAACCTTTCTTTCTCTGTAGCTATGTCGGGGTATGCAAGTTGTCTGGACTGCATTCTTGTTATGGCAAATACTTCATTCTCTGATTCTACAATGTCAAGCCTGTTAACCCCCTTTTGTCTAGGGCAATTGGCATCCTCATGATTACCTGGTCCACACCATTTACATAACATTCCTTCATTCTGTCCTCCCCCGTTCTGGCAATCCCGAGCAAAGTGTCCCCACTCATTACATCGCCTACATTGAATCATGGTTCTTCCTTTAGAATTGTACTGGATTGCTATCCGGGGTGTGTTGTTATTGTTGTTATTATTGTTGTTGTTGTTGCTCCCGCGTCTATTGTTTCGGTACCCTCCAGGTGAAGCTTCTGTATTTGTCTTACGTGGAGGGGTTGCGGGTGGTGTGAATTGTTCTCCTTAGGTGAAAAATACTTGAGCACTCCGTGCCTTTAGATTGTAGGGGCAGTCTTTGATTGTGTGGCCTAACACTTGACATATATCACAGAAAGCTTTGCGCGGGTATGTTCCTTTTGTATGTCCCTCCTCACATTCTGTACACCAGAGTTCCCTCCCCTCTCTTTTTTCCTCCTTACTCCCAGTAACTTCCTTCATGAACCACATCATGTCTTTTCTCAAGGCCTGGATGGTCTTGGACTCGTCCCCACTTTCTTCTGAGCTCTCACTCCCGCTTCCCTGCTTCTTAGCTTTGGAAGTTTTATTTTCACTTTCGATGTCCATTGCTCGGGTGCATGCCTCTCCAAAGGATGATGGTGGTACTATCTTCATTTTTCGTTTCAAGGACGGGGCTAACCCTTTCAATGAACCATCTTTTTTCTCAATCCGTCAACCGGTTTGTCATCCAATTTCCCTATCAATTCCTTGAGTCTCCTAGTATAACCCCTAACTGACTCGTTTTTCCCTTGCCTCGTATTATAGATTTCGGTGACTATCTCGTCGTCATCATGTAGGAGTCTGAATTCCTCCTCAAAGGCAGTACGGAGGTCCTTCCATGTGGTTTTTTGGGCAGCATCCAAGTCTGTGTACCAATCAATAGCGATCCCTCTTAGTGTGGCAAGGAAGGCTTTTAACCATTCATCTGTATCATTTTCTCCATTGGTCTGCCATATGGTGATACACGTTTTACAGTGTCGGGCGGGGTCATCAGACCCTTCTCTAGTAAATCTAGGAAGTTTTTGCTTGACTACTGCCATTCTTTTCCCTCTTGTCAAGACACTTCCTCCTGCCGAGACGCTCCCTCCTGCCGAGACGTTCCCTCCTGCCGGGTCGTTCCCTCCCACAGGTATGTTCCCTCCTGCCGGGACACTTCCTCCTGCCACGACGCTTCCTCGGGAACTAGTGCTCTCTCCTCCTTGTGATTCCTCTGAGGGGTGTGCCTCCCGGTACTCTCTTCGGGAAGGGGTTTCAGGATTCTCCCCTCCTCCCTTCAATGTTTCTGAAATGGCCAAGTTGGGTATTCCTTCTATGGTGTTTTCGATCAGGCTTTCCTCAATTTGTCTTTCGCTTAGATACTAGTTCCCCAATCCTCTCAAGCGGCGACATCTTTCTTCTTGTTGTTGTTGGCCAAGAATCCACAAGGCGGCTTCTTCTTCAGTTTGTTCTCCAGGCCTGCGCTTAGAATATTTGTTTGGAAGCAGGGGCATGAATTTATTGAGTGGACCAAATGTCTAGCCAGGAGTCGAGGAATTCCGCAAAATAGATCCTACACCGCTGGTGGTACCAAAATTTGTTTGTACCGTGCTTCTGTGGAACCGCTCTCTCTCGGCTTCCCTTCGCACATACTGGCACTTCCCAGACCACCACCAGATCTCGTGTCACTTGATCTTCCCTTGGTATTCCCTCCTCTTCTCTATGACCTCCAGGTCCGAACTTAGGCAGCAGCGCCAAAATGTAGAATGGTTATTAGTCCACAATGTACAGAACAATACACATATACTCAGTGATACCAACAAGACATTTACCAATAAGACAATTATTACCAATATCAATGAAATGCACAGAAAACCATACCAAATAACAAGAAGGTGAGGAAATGTTTGTTTCTATATTTATTACCACCAAAACCATCACATCAACACAATAAACCAAAGTACTTATATAATAGTCGCTTGGTTGGGGAAACCAACAGACGCATCTCCTCGCTCCTAACTACCCTCCCGACAAAACATAACTAGGTCTAATACAAAATGACTATTACATACTACAGTTGTCGAAGCAAAACAAAAACCCCTCCAAACGACAGTTAGACGGCTGTCAAATTAAAACAAGGAAAATGTTAATATCACTGCTTGCATAGACAAATGATGACATGGCAATGTAAGGTGGCATTAACTTGTTACTATTGTGTCCTTGTTGACGTGTCCTAGATGACACGTGGCCTTCACTGAATAGTCTGCATGTCAAAAGAAATTGCATGCGTGGGCTGCTAAGTCAGATTTCCCTGACTTTGTAAATACGTCGCGTGGGCAATGTTGGGGCAAATCACAATCTGTCGCGTGTCCTTTGGTTGTGGATCCACAAAGCTTTGGGACTATAGATTCGTCCCACATTGAGCATGGAGTGGTCTTTTTATTTGTTTTTATACACTAGCCAAACTAGCTAATGCAAATCGTGTTGAACCCGTCATCGCTATGTATTGTCGGTTGTCGAAAAATGTGAGTGTTGTCATTGGTCAATTTAAGGACTGTGCCTTAGTAGTTAGAACAAAGTTTTTTCAAAGCAATCAAGGAATTATCCCACATTCGTGGGGATATAAGGCCTTCAACACTATATGTATCAAATCATTCACATCAATAGCAAGTCGCTCCCAGAGGGGTATGTCGTCGGCAATAGTAATTGCTATGCCTCTAGTGAATGTTGGGTAGCCGATATTTAATGCGGTAGATTGCAAGGGATTATCACTAACAACAGGGTACGATTTTGGTTTGCCTATTACCATAAATATGTACAACGATTGTGATCTGATAGTCGTATGTGTCGTGTACTACCTGCACAAATAAACAAGGGTCGAATTAGCCCCAAAAAATTTCCCGACCACAAATATTCAAAAAAAATCTGTGATTTAAACTGTAAATGCAGAATAAAATAATTTTTAAAAAAAATGTACCGCAAATAGGCAAATCAGGTCGTATGAGTAAGAACCCTCTTAGGCTCTAGCTCTGATCATTACTTCTGGAAGTGGTTTTCGCTTTGACGTTTGTATTTTTTGTATTTTCACAATATATGTTTTCTTTTGTTTTTGACAATAATATTGGAAAACATATAACAATGCTTGAAATGATTAAATAACAATGCCAACTTGCACAGAATAACCTTATTCACTAATTTCCAATGAAGTTTTTACAATAGCAATGACATGCATATAAAATTTATTTGGAAACTAATGTAATGAACCTAGTAACTATTGCAGCTAGCAATTAAAACTCTAAAATCAATGCAGGTATTTGTTGAGATGGTTTTGCTCCTTGGCGGCCAATTCAAATATATAATGATGCAGCAAACAAACCCCTAGCATGCTTCTCAAACACCCACGCCTCAACTACATACTCACACAATTTCCAGTGCCTGCAGCTGCCTTTAAAAAATATATATCACTACTAATACAGACTGCAATTTGCCTTCAATGAGACTTTCTTCACTTGCAATTGATTTCTGAAATTAAATGAAACTTCCACACTCTGATTACTGCAACAATTGAAATCAATCCTGGCCTCTCGATGAAGCCAAAGCTCTGGCATAATTCATTGGGTGTTTCACCAATTCACTATGCTGAAAAAACTTAGAAGAAGTCACAATTCTTCAAGCTTGAAATCTGAAACCCCTGTTTCAATTTCTTTTCCACACAAACAAAAGTAAATGCACATGTCATAGAATGAATCCATTTTCCTTTACCTTGCCTTTTTAATTAATCTCCAAGAGATATCTTCACAAGTACTCTTCTCATAACTTAAAAATTACATAACTTTTGATACCATTTGCGTTTGTTGCAATTCAATTATATTTATAACCCCTCCTTTTGGTGCACAATATAAAGTATACTTTATTTTTATTTTTTTGATGGGTAAGGCCATAGCCAAAGATATTTTTATTAATATTTTAACCTATTTACAACCCGATTCAATAGGGGCGCCGGTAGGAAAGAGTCGGGCGGAGAAAACCTCCTGCCTTGCCCCGTGAAATATAAACTTTTTACATTACATATGTCCCGCTTGTGATAAGGTTTTTGAATGGGGGAATAAGCTTCCTCATTTACAATCTTTGTTCATAGTACGAAATTACATACAGAAAAAGATTTACACAATCCCTAGTATGTTAGGGTTACATCTCGTGTCGGCTTCCTTATATTTAAAAATGTGTGTGGTATCGCCATACATCATAATTTCCTTTGACAATCTGTTGTGGATTTTGGATCATCAATTTCCGATTTAGGGTCCGCTCTGTTCAGATTTGATGCTTTCCAATCTCCAAAAAAACCCCATACCTTTTGGGCTAAGATCCCCATTAGTAGTCATTAAGGAATCAAAGAAACAATTCATTCCTATTTTAATACAAATGTAGATAATATAATTATAAGGTTCTTTCAATATCAAAACTGATTCTGCTGAGACTCATTACTCAGGCTTTATTAAGATCTTTAATCCAGTATTTCCAGATGTCATTAATGCTGAAAATCAATGCACCTACATGCAGATATCAGTACTTCTTGTGTAAAACGATGCAGTTTTGTAAACATATGCACGGGTTATCTTTAGCATTTTTAATTTAAAGTTCATGGGTGACTAGTATATAGGATTTTTGTATTTTCAAATTAAAAAACTCAAATCTTGTTGTATCATTTTTAGATTTAAAGTCACAGCAGAGACCCCGATCCTAGATGGTGGAATATATGTTTGATCATTATTCTAAAGAAATGACATTTACATCTGCCGTCTTCCTGAATAATTAAGGTTGGGTTCAATAGGTAGAAGAAAGCAACAAAAAGAGAGAATAGTTTGGAGAGTGGATCCCTCTTGTTGTTGAAGCCTTCTCCAAACAGAATAGTTTAGTCAAGGCTACAACAACGAAAGGGGATTCAATCATAACTACTGATCATGAAAAACATTCATCTGGGAGAAGGACAAGGTTAAAGCCTACAAACCATAAACAAAAAGGATACTTACATGATTTATGCGGATATACCACAAATTGCCTGTTTGTATTCTCTTAAGTTTCTATTTTAATAAAATAAAAGATACAATCATGATACTTTAAACTTATGGAAATTTAAGTAAGATGATTTACAATTGAGAGACCATTGGTAAGTTACTTAGAATTATTAGAGGGATAGCTTCCTTGCTTGTCATTTATAGTAAGGTTGAAATTTAAAAGAAACCCTGTTAATTATAATAACCAATTGTACTTAGATTGTTCCTAAAGTTATGTGATATTCTTCATTTTTAGTTATCCTTCCAGCCATTTCCAGGAAACTACTTCCTCAAACATCAAAAGCAAAGAATCTATTTTATCCAAAATAAGTGTCTATATAAAATCTATATATGTATATACATAAATATATATATATATATATATATATGTATGTATATATATATTTGTATTTGTATTTAAATATATAGGAAGCAATATAAATCTTTATTGAAAGGTGCAGCTAACAAATACTTCAAATGAAAAAACAAAACAACCCATGAGGACAAGCCAAGGAACAGACAGTAAGCATACCAGGGAAGAGAAACAGTGAGCAGATAAAAGGAACATAAAGCAACAGAGGTTCCAAGAATCCTCAAAGGGAGGTGCTAGTATCTATGCAAATGACAAGATACAAGGTCATCCGCCCATAACCAGAAAAGGGAAAGGGGAACATAGGGTAGGGGAAAGAGAGGTGCTAGTATCTATGCAAATGACAACATATTGTTCGTTCGTGTTTAACTATGCATATATTATATATATATTTCTCTGATAAATATATATTGGAACGAACTCATGTATATATATATATATATATATATATATATATTAGTTATTAATAAATGATATGTACAATGAACAGTCACTTCATTTAGTATCAACAGCCACATCTCTCTATAATGAATAGTCACAACTATTCATTATAGATTCTATATATAAATACAAATATATTTTTGTAGAATCAATCAATCACCAAGGCAATTGCAATCTACTACATATTAGTTTATACATTATCTTCAGATCTACATTTCTTAACACGGTATCAGAGCAAAGCCTGGGAGTTGATAGTTGAGGAAAAATTGATTTGAAGATATCTTATCTTATTATAGTCAGATCACTATACAACGACCATAATTGCAAGAGACATATCATTGGTGATATTATT
>MU225900.1:1392958-1416618 GCA_018584345.1 Thuja plicata | reverse complement strand
CTCCTCGCGTTTACCTCTCACTGATTCCTCGGGGGCTTCCACTTTATTCAGCCACATCTCCGGTGCGATCTCCTTTCCGCACCGCACCACGCCGCTCACTACCAGTACGCCCCGTCCCAGCTCCTGCCCCCAGAACCGCTGGTTCGACCAGGATTGCAAGTCTCTCCACCGCACTATTAGTCTCGCCTTCACGACTCTTGATCCTTCATTCCCCGTGATCAAGCTCTCCTACCGTAGTCTTCTTCGGCGGAAGAAGCATCTCTTCTACCTCGAGCAGTGCAGATCTCTCAGCTCGTCCCTTCGGGCTTGTCCGAAGCTCTTCTAGCGCACGCTCTTCCCCCACCCCCCCCCCGCTTTCCCCACCGACATGGATTTCGGCTCCCTCTTCTCCCACATTGTCACCCTTTACGACATCCCTTGTCAGCCCTCCCTCCACCTCACCCCCTGCCCCTTTGCCATCTCTTTACCTCCTCCATCATTTCGGAAGCCATTAGGGCCATGAGTTGTAGTAAGGCTGTGGATGAGGATGGTTTTCAGGCTGAGCTCTTCAAGCTTGGGATTTCAGTTCTTGGGCCTTACCTTGCCACTCTATTCAACAAAGTGGTTTGCACCGGTTTTCCACCTTCCTGGTCTCGCCATATTATTCACCCGATTCATAAGGTCGAGCCGGCCTCTGGTCCGGGTAACTATAGGACCATTATGATTGGGCATACCTTTGCCAAACTTTACGCCACAGTCTTAGACATCCTTCTCACGAGACAGCTAGACAGTTTGGGTTGCAGGGCCAGGGGGCAAGTCGGTTTCAGAGCAGATTTTCAGACTACAGACCATATCCTCACTCTCAGGGCCATTATTGAGGAGGCTCGACACCGTTTGACTAAGGTGTACTGTTGCTTTGTGGATTTTCGCAAAGCCTTCGACTCTGTCCCACGACAGGCCTTATTCCAGAGACTTAGAGACATTGGGATCTCCGTGGGCCTGATCGTTGCCATTATGAGACTATGAGAGTGATGTTGGGCGTCTTAGGACCCCGCTTGGTTTCTCGGATTTCATTCAAAGTTCGATCGGCGTCAAGCAGGGTTGCCCTCTTTCCCCTACGCTATTTGGTATCTATATTGATGAGCTTGAGACCTACCTGAGGAGCTTCTTGCTTCCCGGTGATGGTTGCCTCCTCCACCAGACCCTGATCTCTATCCTTCTCTTTGCGGACGACGTTGTGCTCTTATCTTCCTCACCCGAGGGATTACAGAGACTCCTGGATGGCCTGGCCTCCTACTGTGACTCTCGGCAGCTTGTGGTTAACCTGGGGAAGACGCGGGTCATGACCTTCAATTGTTTGAAGACCTCGCATCTCCACTTTTCTTTCAGAGGGACCGAGATCGAGATGACCTCCAGCTACACTTATTTGGGGATTAGATTCTCTGGGCCGCGCTTCAGTTTGAGGCCGGCTATGACACCGCGGGTCAACAAGGGTTTGGGTTCTCTTGCCCTACTTGAGAGACAGTGCTTTCGACATCACTTCCAGGATATTACGTCAAAGATGTCTATCTTTGACTCACTGGTTAGACCTACTGTTCTTTATGGCTCGACTGTTTGGGGTCCCTCCTTATTGACTACTGACTAGCCCTCTGTTGAGAGAGTGCAGACTCTCTTCCTCCAACGCTTCATTCGCTGTCAGCCGACCACTCCCACTAGCATCATTTTGGCTGAGTTCGAGGCCCATCCCTTCAGACTTTGCACGATCTTCAATCTTGTTTGGCTACTTCACAGACTCAGGGGCTTTGTTGACTCGACTGATGGCAGATATCGTTACTCTTACCTGGCATATTGTTCTTCAGTTTCATTGGCGGCCTTGGACCCTAATGGGCGTGCTTCATGCTGGTTTGCTCAGGCTTCCAGTCTCCTCAGCTCTGTTGGTATTGATATCGACCATCTCCCTCCCTTTCAGTATTCCCTCGACGCCCCTACTCATCTCCTCCCCCCTCAATCGGAGTTGAATGAGATCACCAGGTTAGATATTTACAGGAGGTATGTTCAGGCGACATGGGTTGACCCCCCTGGTGGCCTTCGGCCTCGTATGGCCTTCTATTCCGACCACTATATTGATATTCATGATGGCTTGATTACTCGGCCCCAATACACTTTTAGACGTTGGCCCCACGCTCTGTGTATCCAGCTCGGGTCCTTTAGAGCTGGCTCTCATAGACTTCAGATCCAGACCGACCACCAGACCAGTAGAGAGGAGAGGCTTTGTCAGTGTTGTGACATGAGGTTGGTTGAGACTGAGTTCCATTTCTTATTCTATTGTCCAATCTATTATGAGATCCGTGGGAGGTTCCACTGTCTTTTCAGAGACTGCAGGTCTATGTCCTCCTTCAGATTCGAGGACCAGCACTGCTTGGCACTTTATCTCCAGGAGGCCTTCCGTCTCCGTGATTCGACTTTACAGGTGCTCTCTCCCCCGGGTTCTACGTCCCGCAGCCTGGAGGTCACCTCCTTCTTTGCTCTGGTTTCCTCCCCCAGAGGAACTAAGAGGCCTGAGAGTCCTTCCACTGTCCCTTACTCCAAATCGGTCAGACATCGCAAAGATCACTTGCTCTTACAGCCCTGTCGACGACAACGGATTCCCTCCACCCAAAGACGGACTTTGATTCAGACTCCTCACGGATACTTTCCCTTCGATCTTGAGCTACTTTTCGGTATCCGGAAACCACTAGGTGTTTGGTGGTTTCGGGGTTTCGTGGTTTCTTCTCCTCTCTAGCTCTTGTTGTTCTTTTTGTTTCTTTTTCTGTTGGTTTCTCTTTTCTCGGACACCATTTGGTTGTCCTGCTGCCTTCTAGGCTCTTTGTTGTACTCTCAGTCCCTTAGGCCCGCTTGTGGTCTCTTGTTGGACATTAATAATTTATCTTATATTATCTTATCTATTGAGTCATTTTTCTTGTATGTTCAATATGGTATCTATCTATTCATTTGTGTATTAATTTATCTATGTCTAGGTTGATTTAAAATTCCTTATTTTGTTATCTCCACGATATCTTAATAATATGCTCGACAAGAGGCAATATCCATTTTGGTGTTTTTTTGTTTTTATAAAGCCTACACGATCATCATTGGAAGATCCTATAATCTTGGCCTAATAAGAACCTTGCTCCCTAAACTTTATATCTAGGCGAAGAATGTGTGAAGTAGATTTATGTCTAAGGTTAGGGTGAGAAAAGATAGAACTATAATATATTTGTTGCCTAGAGCTGTAATACTAGATATATCTAACGCCACCTATAAATACGTAATTAAAATTCATGAGTAAATGTATTGAAGGGTTTTTATGAATGAATAAATTTGTATAGAACACACTAAATATGATGATATATTTGTTTATATAACTATATTTTAATAAATATGGATATACATATGAATATGTATATAAATATGTGTGTGTGTGTGTGTGTGTGTCAGGGTGAGTACATGAACATATATATGTTACTATCAAAAGTATATAAATATGTATATTCATATTTATAGGTATTTATATGATAAATTTGCATTTTTAGGTATTTATCCCTATATTAATGTATTAGTATAAAGGTCTCTATCTGAGCATATCTATTACCAATGTGATATCCATAGGTGAACTCCCCCTATTCTACTTACATAGCGTCATTTAAATTATATCTGAATAAGGATTGATTCCGAGGAGGTGCCATCCGCTCCTTGATTAGCCAGTTCATCTACTCCGTTATCGTCTTCCCTGAATATATGATTAAGGATGAAATTGACCAGGCTTGGTGATAGATCTAAAGCATTTTTAAGGAGTGAGTTTAGTTTCCAGTTAGGTGTGCTTTCTTTTTCTTAGAGCAATTATAATGTTAGCTGAGTCCCCCTCAATCTTTAAGTTTTGGATATGGGGATTAATGGGATTAATACCTAGTCTCAATCGTTCAACCAGAGCCCTCATTTTGGCTTTGTTATTAGTTTGGGCCCCTACAAATTTTGAATGGTTTGCCACTTCTTTCGATCCTTTTCCTTTAATAGTTGTATTCATATCAATTGCCCTTATTAGAAATTACTTATGATTCAGCTATCAAACAATAATAATGAAATTTCAAAGATATCCAAATAATAAATAACAAACTATTCTTTAATGATGCTGAATGAGCTGGGAAGTCCTTTGCTTACAGATAAGACTCAAATAAAATCAAACATCTCCTTAAGTTGTTGTAACCTTATTCATCTCTTATCTTGGAGTCCACATTGATTATTTGTGCTCTGTGTGTGATGATTATCAAGGCTACAATAAAAAAGGGGGGGGTGTGGATTTTATCTACCTCTTAACATATTGTCTATAATCTTTGTATCTCATCATTTAGTTAGTGAACATCTATTACATATCTTAATTGATTCCATAAACTCCCCTTCCATGCAGAAATATATATAATGAAATATGAAATTTTGAGATTTTGAATACTCTATTAAAATATATATGTTCTCAGAATGTGTATATACATTTTTAAAGTGTATATATATATATACAAATGTGTATGAATATAGAATATATATGGTTAATGTATGTAAACAGGTATTGATTTATATACAAATGTGTATATATATAGAATATGTAAAGTGTATAAATATATATATATATATGAGAATATCCATCTACATATATGTATATAAATATGTATTTATATTTGATTGTAAATATGTCTATACTCGTCTACTCTCTATTCTATACTATTAAGGTTTAAATGATCTTAGTAGCGATTAAATTGATTATGTAATCTGGATTCTGCTTTGGAACAGATTACTCTTTCTGTTATTTTTGGTGTTCATGGGTTTTTATATTCTATCGTTATACTGTTTGCTCCTGTATTGGCTAGTTCATCCGCTAGTCTATTTCCTTCTCGATATATATGGTTACATTTTGTTAGATTAAAGTAGTTTAGTAAACTTACTACCTTTTCCAATCTTGTATTTAGGTGCTAGTTAGGGATAGTTTTTGTTCTTAATGCATCAATAATGATTTGTGAATCTGCTTCTATTTCAAGGTTTGTTATTCCTAATTTTTTGCATAGAATGAGTCCTACTAGTGGCTCTATTTCTACAATATTATTAGTGGTAGTGCCAATTCGTTTTGCGATCTTACCACAAATCTTGCTTTCCCAATTGTGGATAATACATCCTATTCCTACATCTCCTGGGTTGCCCCTTGATGCTCTGTCAAAATTGAGTTTATACCAATCTTTCTGAGGTGGCATCCAACAGCAATTAGCTCTTCCCTTGGTTGTGTTTTTGCCCCCCATCCCATATTGAGGGGGAATATTTAGACCAGACCATTCTTTTCACATTCCACTATCCCAATATGAAAATATCCCTTCAATGTGATTGGTGTTTTTAAGTCTATTTTTACTATTTCAACTATGTTGGCCTCTATTTTGTTTTGAAGCTTCCCTTCATCCATACTTTTTTCTTGAAAGATTCTACGATTTCTCTCCTTCCATAATTCCCATGTTAAAATGGATGGTGCTAACTTGCAGATTATGCTATAAAGACTTTTCTTTAGAATGCTTTGAATTGATCTACTAAATTATTGGCCATCCTCGTCTTTAAGTGTAGTTTTCAAAGAAGCCATTGCCAACATTCCTGAGCATAAGGACACGAAAGAAGAATATGATCCACTACTTCGGTCTCCTTACATAATACGCACCTTGAGGGACCCTCAAAACCAATTTTCCTAAACCATTCTACTGTGATAATCCTTCCTTGGAGAACTGCCCACAGAAATGTTCGTGCTTTTGGCAAACAAGCTTTGTCCTAGCACATATGGATAAGCCTTGGCAAGCAAGCCTTCATCTACTAAATTATTGGTCATCGTCCTCTTTAGGTGTAGTTTTGGAAGAAGTCATTGCCACATTCCTGAGCATAAGGACACGAAAGAAGAATATGGCCCACTGTTTCTGTCTCCTTACATAATACGCACCTCGAGGGACCCTCAAAACCAATTTTCCTGAACCATTCTGCTATGATAATCCTTCCTTGGAGAGCTACCCACAAAAATGTTCCCGCTTTTGGCAAACAAGCCTTGTCCCAGCACATATGGAAAGGAAGCTATGATTTCTGCCAATGTTGCCCTTCTACTAAAGATTCGTAACCTTCCTTGAGTCTGTATGATCCTGTTTTAGATCCAGTCCATATTAGTTTGTCCTCTCTAGTTTTAGGAAATATTTATCTGGATTTCAAAACATTACTAAGTTCTACTTTTTCATCTTGGGTTAGAGGAGAATCATCCAAGGACCTCCATTTCCACCCTAGACTAGGATCTCCTTCTGGGAATGTGATGTAATTGTGTATGTTTTTCCCCCATAGGGTGACTAGCTTATCCTTAATTTCTACAGATATTATGCTATCTAGGTGGGCATACCCTCCCCATGAATCCTCCCAAAAAAGGGCTGAGTTGCCTGAACCGATGTCCCATGTGAATTTTTTTGATATAACATGTCTACATTCCATATTGAAATTCTATACTCTTGACCCTTTCAGAGGGTTGATTGTTCTAAAAATACTGGTTCTATCGTTACTATTTAGATATTTGTGTTAATATTTTAACCCATTTATTATCAGGTTCTTGATAAAATTTCCAAACCAACTTAGCTCGTAAAGATAAACTTTGCCATTTGGCTTTCCTTAAACCCAGGCCTCCAACATCCTGAGGTCTAGTAATCTTATCCCAACTTACTAAGGCCATTTTCTTATTATTAGATACTCCTTGCCAGAAAAAAAAATTTGTTTTCCTTTCTAACTTTTCTTTAGCATTTAGAGAGGGGCAAACATGACATTTATAAGGTGGGCATAGCTGATAGTACAGATTTTATCATTGTAATTCTCCCTGCATTTGACAACCATTTGCTTTTCCAACATTCCACTTTTCCTTCCATCTTTTTGATTAAAGGATCCCATGATTTGGAGGTACTGCCTCCTTTGTCAACCGACATTCCTAAATATTTGCATGGGAGTTTCCCCTTTTTGAAATCTAAAATTTGATAGATTTCATCCTGCAAGTTGTCACTGGTATTTAGAAAGAATATTTCTAATTTACCTTCATTGACTTTTGTCCTGATGCTTTCATGTATAAGTTTAGCATATTCGTATACCTTTTGGCTTCCTGTTTGGAACTTTTTGCAGGGAGGATTGTATCATCTACAAACTGTTGATGAGTGATATTGGCTAGACCATATGTTCCTTTCTAACTTTTCTTTAGCATTTAGAGAGAGGGGCAAACATAACATTTATAAGGTGGGCATAGCTGATAGTACAGATTTTATCATTGTAATTCTCCCTGAATTTGACAACCATTTGCTTTTCCAACATTCCATTTTTCCTTCCATCTTTTTGATTGAAGGATCCCATGATTTGGAGGTACTATCTCCTTTGTCAACCGACATTCCTAAATATTTGCATGGGGATTTCCCTTTTTGAAATCTAAAATTTGATAGATTTCATCCTGCAAGTTGTCACTGGTATTTAGAAAGAATATTTCTGATTTACCTACATTGACTTTTTGTCCTGATGCTTTCACGTATAAGTTTAGCATATCCGTATACCTTTTGGCTTCCTGTTTGGAACTTTTTGCAGGGAGGATTGTATCATCTACAAACTGATGATGAGTGATATTGGCTAGACCATCTGTTACTTTGACGCCTGTTATTTGACCTATGGAGTTTTCCATTTGCAGCATTCAACCAAAGGCTTCAGCCATTGTGATGAATAGAAAAGGCGAGATAGGATCCTCTTGTCTCAAACCCCTAGATATATCAAAAAATCCTTCCGGTGTTCCATTGACAATAATAGAAATGTTATGGGTTGAAATCCAATTATAAATAAGATTTATCCATTGTTTGGAGAATCCTAGATTTTCTGTACATTTGCATAGAAATCTCCAATCTACCTTGTCGTACGCTTTATGGATGTCTAGTTTTATAAGCATACATGGCTCCTTATTTTGTTGAACTGAGTGAATGATTTCTCGAACGATAATAATACCATCTAAAATAGATCTACCCGAGACAAATCTTGTTTGCTCTTCTGAAATGATGCGGGGTAATAGTGTTTTTAATCTATTTGCAAGAGTTTTTGACAAAATTTTGTAAATTGTGTTGCATAGAGCTATTGGTCTGAAATCTCCTGCTTCCTCCACCTCCATTTTGTTTGGGATAAGGGTTAAGGAGTTATTAATCTCCTTTAATAACAAACCAGCCTTCCTAGTATTCTCTATAGCCTCGCTCAATTTATCCCCTAGGAAATGCCAACATTTTTGGAAAAAACCAGCTTGGAAACCATCCGGGCTTGGGGTTTTGTCCGCATTTAATTGAAAGAGAGTTGTTTTGATTTCTTCCTTTGTAAAGATTTTGTTCAACATCAAGTTGTCTTCATCAGTTAGAATCTTTGGAATATTACTTAATATTTCATTTTGTGTCGTTAAGTCCGAGCTATCCCAATTGTTTAATATTTTTTTATAATAGTTTACTAATTCTTCTGCTATTTCTTTTGGATTATCAATTGTTTCTCCTATTACATTTTTTAATTTAACTATTCTATTTATGTTCGTTCTTTGCTTTGTGCTATTGTGAAAAAAAATCGTGTTCCTATCTCCACCTGATAACCAATTTTCTCTTGATTTTTGTTTCCAAAATATTTCTTCTTTCGAGAGAATGTCTTCGTATTTATTAACTCGTTTTCTTTAAAATATTTGTTACTGTCCATTCCTATATTAATTATTTCCTCATTTAGTTCTTGGATTTCTTTTTCTACATGTCTTTTCTTCAAAAAAAAATTTAAAATGTGTTTTATTCCAGTTAAGAATTATTCTTTTTAGAGTTTTGAGTTTAGACACAAAGCGAAACATTTTTGATCCTTTAAACTCTTCTTATGACCACAATTGTTCTAGAAGGTTTAAAAATTTATTATCCTCGAACCACATCATTTCAAATTTGAAGGGATTTCTAGCTGGTTTGTTTTCCTCAGTGATTTCAAGGTTTATTGGAAAATGGTCCAATCTTGATACACTTAAGATTGAAGTTGAGAGGGTGTGATTAAAAGTTTCTAAATTTCCTAGGAAAAAAATCTGTCAATTCTTTCTCAAATATTATTGGCTCCGTCTCTTCTGTTGTTCCATGTGAAAATACCATTATTTGTTTTGATATCCAGCATGTTGTGATTGAAGATCCATTCTCTACAATCTCTACTTGACTGTGTTTCACTTTGAATTCCTCCCCTTTTTTCACTAATATCTACAATTGCGTTTAAGTCTCCTCCAAGTATGATTTGCCTATCCCTATGGTCCTCACAATATCGTCCAATTTCTATCCATAAATTTTGTTTTTCTTTGGTAGTAATGGGTCCATATGCATTGATTAAGAAGAAATTTAAAGCATTTTTAACATTGTGTATCCATCATCCCATCCAGTTATTTCTTTTTATTTCATTTTTATAGCTTACTTTCCTAAGATCCCAAACTATTGTTAAACCTCCAAAAGTTGAATCTACATTAATGCTATCAATTTTCCATATTCCTAACCTATTGTTCAGTTTGATTTTTTCTTCATTATTGAGTTTAGTTTCTTGTACTAATAAAATTTCTGACCCAAAAATATTTAGATAGCATTTGAATAAACGTTGTTTGTTAGGGGCATTTAAACCCCAAACATTCCAAGATGTGATCTTCATTGTCCCTTGGGAAGGAACTTCCCCTTCCCTACATGTAAAAATATGGATAATTTGGTTTTATTTTCTGCTTCACCAACTATTTTCCTAAGTTCAGAGGCTGATTTTCGACCCTTTTTTTTTTATTTCTTACCACAGTTAGGTGAATCTATTCCTGAAATATTTGTGAGAATGCCCAGTTTGTAACTATTTTTAGCATTGCTTATTACTACTTCATGATTTATTTCGTTGTCCTTCACAATTTCTTCCTCTAATTCTATATCTACTTTTTCCATAATATTCAAGACTTCTAATTCTTCTAAAGGACTTTTATTGTCTATAATGTCTAATCGTATATCATCCTCTTCAAATTCAGAATTAATACCCATCATTTCATAAACTACAGCTAATTTCATTGGTATGTGTATTTATGTATCTTCTTTATCCTTATCTTTAGCCTCTTGATTATGATCTATTATGCTACTTTGTTCATTTGTTCCTTTATTTTGGTTTATGATTACTTTATTATTTTTAGATTAAAATATTATGATTGTGTTTGTTGATCCAACTTATGTATTTTTTCAGATTCATTTTTATCTTCAATGATGTTATTCATTTTATCTTGCATATCATGCCAACAGAGTATTTCATTATGAACTTCGTTTTGGACTGATAATTTCTTCTATTAGATCGCTAACCAATTTAACCTTTTCTTCTAAATTTTTAACTAAAATGTCTTGTTTTATTCTAATTTCAAATTCTGAAATCACTTCTTGTTTGCTTAGATTGTCATCGCTAATGGGGTTATCATAATTCACATCAATATCCATCTTCCATTTAGGAATATTAGACTTAACAAGTAGTTATTATCTGTGTTATTGTTATCATGCATTTCTATGTTAAAATCTAAATTAATTAATGGTTCTAATTCCTCAGTATTAATCCTTGTGTTGGTTGTTTTTTTTCAAGTTGGGATTTGATTTGAATGATAATCCTCTTGTTCCGAATTTGGAAGATCAAAAATGTTATGCCTACTATTTCACCTTCTACTATCTCTGTTACCGGAGTTATCTCCATTTTCTAAGTTAAAGTAAAACAGGATTTTTTTGCTTAATACGAACCCTCCCTTATCAGTGTTAAACTTGATTCCAATATTATTATAGATTCTAATACCTTCACAGATTTATTGCATAGAAGAGATTTTTCTGTAAATTCTTTGTTAATCCTTGAATTTTCAAAAACAATATTACTGTGTGAAACCTCATTCAACAGTTCACGCCATAGAGTATATATAGATCTATTTGTAATAATTTTTATAGGTTTTGATTCCAATTTATGATTATTTTTTATCAAAATTTTAACATTGCTCGACTCAGTAAAATTTTCTTCCAGACCCTCATAACCCCCTAAATCATCTCCTATTCTAGCGAATATTCGAGAATGTAACAGTTTTATTGGAAAATTCAGAGTATTCACCCATAGATATTCAGAGACAATTATTTTTAAAAGGGTCAAAATTTTAAATCTAACCTTAAAACCTTTGCAAAAAATAGGGCAACCGTGTAATAGTCTAGTTTTAAGGGAAGGGTTTTTGCAATCAATAAAAAAGAAGCCATTTTCAAGGGAGGATATACTTACCTGGTTTTGAAATGTTGGTTTTAGCCATTCAAGAATGCTAAATCCAGAGACTCCAAAACCTTCCCATTTTGCATAAGCCCCATGCATTTTGTAGTGTTCCCAGAGTCGTTCAGAATAAATGTCGTTGATGATCATGACCTTCATGGGATCTTTGGGTAAGGCGGTGTACTCTTTCTTATTATTTGATAGTCCTTGTGCCTTCTTTAGCCCCGGATTTGGTAGATTTCTTATTGGGGTTTCTTTAAACGATTCCTTCCTCCGGTTTGGATGCTTGGTGCTAAGATCCGACTGAGGTTGAATTTTCCAAGGAGGCAAGCCACCAATATTTTTCACAGCCTCTTTATTTACTTCATAGGTAAAGAGGGGAGGGATAGTTTCCCCCTCTCCTCTGTTTTTCCTCGCCGATTCGTGGCAGGACACCCTTCTGAAAGATTCTCACCTCCTACAGTTACCCACCAATGTCCATTCTTCTGAGCTATTTCTTGATTGATTCCTGAAAACCCTAGAAAAAATTTCTTCCTCTTTAGATTGCTTTGATATCGTATTGAAAGTGCTGCTTTCTGGTTTAATCCAAATACAATGTCGTGAATCAAAACCCTCTTTAGGTCCTTCTGTAATCAAAACCCTTGAACTTTCTTCTTCGGCTTTTAAAGCATCAAAGGAATTTTATAATCTAAGACTATTCTGGGGATTCACATACTTCGTTTTTTGAAAGAATGAAACTTGCTTTTTATTGTTCATGCCAGCGTTTAACACATTTTGTTTTATTGTAATATTTTGTTTGCTCGTGCAAAGCAAGAATTTTCGTTTTGTGAGCCATTCTATTTATTGATTAAAAAAAGTATACTTTATTAACACTTATATCTCCCTTTTAAATAAAGTGCACTTAATTTATAAATGATACACTTAATAATTATAACATTATAACTCCATTAATCAGTATTTCTCAATTCCGACTAAACCTGGGAGTTAACCATTGTATCCATTATGCCTCCAACTGCCTTACTATAAATAGTAAGTCACTAAAACTGAGCCAACTAACGAATGAATTAATCACTGCACATACAATGAGCCTCGGTGCCCCTGCCAGATATAGCAATCCCTCAACAATGACTTACTATAAATAGTAAGTCTCTGAATGACTACTCCAAACAACAATACTAAATCTCAACACTGCCACCAAGTTGTTCAAGCGCCCTGATAAAGATAGAAACCCTGACTTTCCCAAAATAGACACTTACTTTAAAAAGTAAGTGTGTCAATCTGACTCAAACAAAGAGCAATCCTGAACATCCCAGACCACTGGAGTGGGAAACTAGCCTCTAGCTCGACCAACTGGACCCTCCAAACAACTCCATTAGCTTATGAGGATCAGGAAATGGATTAATCCTCTGAAAAGTTGACATTCACGAGAAAGGGGACATTACAGTATGGCTCAGTCTCCTAAAAAAAATTGCCCCAAAACCAACTTTCGTCCAATATGGACAAATTTATAGCCGAAATTCACCAAAATGGCCTCTCGGACACAATGGTGTGCTTTGATCGGGCGTAGGATGCTCCTAAAGATCACTGGTCCTCAGATCTGCAAATTTGGCCCTCCTTCAAGCACACTAAGATCTCTCCAAATAGGCTACGCAATGGCGCTCCAATGGCTTTGATACCATGTAAGAATTGCTCTAATAGCATGTAAGAATTTGCCAATACCAACAACAACTCAAGACCTAGAGCCCAATGAATAACACAAAGACAAGAGAGACAAGATGGAAAAGAATAAATTTTATTCTCCTCAATATGCAATAACTGAACTGCAGTAGATAAGATAATGGATGAGTAACTGAACTCAATAGATAATCAATACAATGAAGATGTGTCTGCTTATATAGGCAAGGCAATAAGAGACCATGATAAGGAGGAGATAGCTTATCACCCACACAAGGTGGAATCACATGTCCACCAAAGGTGGATCATCCTCCATTGTGCAATGAAGTATGTGCAACATGTGGAGGATGATAATGTAATAAAAGCACTAAAGGTGGAGACAACACATAAAGTGGAATGTGATAACAACTATCACCACCTAAAGTGGAATTTCTCCTACACCATGTACTAATAAAGGTGCAAACTCTTAATGTCTCATATGCAAACTACTATGTACACATTATCCTAAGTAAGCTTAAGCAAACTGTAATTAGTGAATAATTAATTACACCAACAGGACGGTTGAATGGCAAGGGACACGTTTCCTGGACATTTTCTAAAGGGCCAAAAATAGGGGACAGCAGTATGTATGTGTATATATATATATATATATATATATATAGGGAGGGAGAGAGAGAGAGAGAGAGAGAGAGAGAGAGAGAGAGATGTCAATAATTGATAACAAGGCAATATGTAAATAAATCAAAAGTTACAGCGGTAGTATAACAACATAAAAGGTTATAGCAGTAGTATAAATCATGAGCAATAGTATAACAACATTATAACAATAGTCTGAAACATCAAAACCATGGTCTATAATTACAAATATCCAAATCAAAATATCTTAAACATGTATCCAAATGTCTCAAATATCAAAATATAACAGGCTACAGGCACAACCTATGAAACTAAGCCTCATTTTGGCCTATGAAACAGTAATTCGAACCTTGTGACGTAGGTAAGAAGTAATATGCTTTCATTTTGATCTCTTTTATCATTTTAGGGTTAAGAAGACAAATGCATGCCCTTGTGGATGTCCCAAGGCCCAGAGGACAACAAGTCATTTCAGGGACGGATGGGGGACGTTTCGGCATCCCTTAGCCATCTTCAAACGGCTAGGGATGTTTCCTAGCATTTCCGGGAATTTTTGGCAATCAGGGATGGTTGGGGAACGTTTCCTTTATGTCCCCCCATCCCCAAAACAAGGATGGGACGGGGACGGGGACAAGTGACGCACCCTCGTGTAACATAGCATACGCATGAAGCCAAGACTATGTACTAGAGCACTCTCCAGACTAAATTCATGAATCATCATCATGATTCAAGGTTGCTTGTGGACAAGCAATCTCCAAGAAGGGGAGACTTTAATAGCCCTATAGATGCATCAAGGCTAAAGGCTACTAATCGTAGAACATGACACAGAAATAAAGTTAGAACAGCAACGTAAATATAAATGGCAACCTGTGAATATGTATATCATCTATATCAAAGTATCCATGATTATCAAATATGGCATAAAATCACCCATGTATTGATTTTAACATTGAACAAGCAAAACGAAACATTAATCTCATCATGATCGCCGACTTTATAAGCTAGCACTGTATTTACTAGAAGTATTTATAGGGAGCTTAATAGTGATGCGAGTTAAATAGCAAACACAGATTAAAATACATTCCGTCAATGCAGCAGTTATTACAGCACTTTGACTTAGACAATAAAGAGTCTATAAACAAAGAACACTCAAAGGTGACAGTTAGTACAAACAAGGCAAAAGGAAACAATTTAATTAGAAAACTAAAAGAAGTGATTAGAAATTGCCAAGAAAAAGGTAAGACTCATTAAAAAATAATATAAGTGGTTATTAAAACAAAATTATATCAAAGGGATATGTCACTTGAGGAGTCACCTTCTTTCAAATCAAATTAGCAGATATTAAACGCAGATCGGTAAGAAGAAGATAAGGGTGTGAAGATTTATTCTAATTATTTTATCATACTAGGCGCTCAGATTGATCCATAGACTTTATAGTCATGGATGCATGATTTTAAGAGATTGTTTAAACAGAAACACAACCATAATAATATCGCAAAAGCAATAAAAATTAATCAGAGACAGCAATCCAATATCACATAAGCATTGAGCCATACATCTGAAACAGTGATAGCTTAATATCAGATCATCACCATTACAAGCACTATATCAGACAAGCGATCAGATCAGATCGATTAGCAGAAGTATAATTTGCATATATTTTAAGGAAGCTATCAGGAACAGCATATACTCTCAGATCAGTAACAAATACCCTTTGCATGTACATCAAGTAATATCAGGAGCATCGGTTGGTGTGTGTGTGTGTGTGTGTGTGTGTGTGTGTGTGTATAAGTTACCGGAACAGGTTCGGGGACGGGTGCGGGTACAAGAACCTGGTACATATGTATGTGAAAAAAAAATTTGGTTTGGGTATGTGTGTGTGTGTGTGTGTGTGTGTGTGTATTTTTATATATATATATGCATTGTATATACAAAAAGTAAGAGAAATATACTGAATTGTAAAACTAAATCATTTCCTAGTATGATACTTGATCATTGATCAATGCCAAATGCCAAAGATAAATATTAAATGTCAATTGATAGTTGAAAAATATTTGAATCACCCATATCATGTACCCACAGTACCCAGCAAGTACCCACATACAAACCAGTACCGGGTGCGTACCCAAACCCAGTTCGGGGCCTGTTGGTACGAACCCGGTAACTATGATATATATATATACAGACCAGCATAGATAAGATTGCACTCATATTAAGTCTATATCAGAAATAGCAATATTATTACACTTGATTGATGTATCATATTGATATCATTCATTATTGTTCAAAGCATCACAACATCCACAAGTCAGATAGAACATTACATACTTCACAGCATACTTGATCAAAATATTTATAAGACATTCATTTGATCCTGCATATTGAAAGAAATCCAGGTCGATATAACCTCCACAACTATTGAATAAGGTTTCTTATCATATATTCAGATTAATCGTATTATCTAAAGCAATTGGATACAAGAGTGAGCATTCCAGATCAAGATGACTTCCAATGCATTTGCAATAAGCCTATTGTTACTAACCATGTTCATTTAAGAGTATAAGTTTAATAGAAAGAAATCTCTTGCAATCGAACTTCTAAGAAATTAGTCCCAAATCCTAAAGGATCTTATAAGGGGACATTACACTTTCTTTGTCAATAAGTAATTTGCAGATTGGAGCAACAACATACAGCAGTGTCAAAACAAATTCCCACTTCGACAATCATATTTGTGTGTTGTTTATTTTTAATTGATGTATTTTAGCATATTTGATTACTAAGATTCAACTCCAAAGTGATTGTGGAGGATTTACCTTGCTTATCCAATTTATCAAACATATCTTCATGGCATCATTTTTTAACAAAAAATTATATCTTAAAAAATTACTATTCACCCACATATTACTCACCTTGCTCTTATGAGATTTTGCAGATCGGAAAGTGGTGAATAATTTAGATTAATTTGGTTGGGATCACTACACTTCGGTTAATTTCAACTCTAGATGTGGGTGTTTCACCACAAGAATCTTGAGTTACACAACAAAGGAGACCCAAGTGTTAGTATTATACTCTTTAGGATGTAAAGGGGGATGAACTTAATCAAATGCACAATCCTAGTGAGCAAGTTAACAAATTCTTGGCTTGTATGCGCTGCTATCTTTTCTGATCTTTTCAAGGTGCCTGAACCGCAATGGCATGCAAAAGCAAACAGTAAGCCTAACTTGGGGGCTGCAATGCAGTTTGTATATGATGCCTTGATGACAAAACATATTTGGGAGTTAGTTGAATTGCCTCCAATAAAAAAAATTTCTATTGCACATAGATGGCGACATAAGATTGAACTGAAGTTGTCAGCCTATGATGATGATTCCTTGGTTGATGATTCACTCTACAAACAATTGGTGGGCAATTTAACATATCCAAAATCAACATAATTAGATTTTTATTTTGTCATTAGGTAAGTTTTTAGTCCAACCAAACCTTGTTCTCTGGCAGGCAGCAAACCAAATGTTGCAATATATAAAAATGTACTGTTTACTTTAGCATTCTCTATTAGAGGAGAAAAATTTCAAGTTGCCACTCTAATTGGGTTGGTTCAATTGATGCTCAAAGATTAACTACTATACAGTTTCTTTGGGCTCAAAATTTGTTTCACGAATGAGTAAGCTTCAACGCATTAAGCCTTATCTTCCATTGAAGTACAGTATAAAACAATTGTACGGTTAGCCTGAATTTTGAAACATCTAAAACATCCTCAAACTGCACGGACTCCATTCAATGAAAATGAAGGAATCCTGAAATTAAAGAAGAAACCAGTTTAGAATGCTTGCAACATGCATATTGAAATTCATCATCACTACATTCAGCAATTTGTTGACACTAATGGTATTTCTCTTCATAAAAACTTTCATGATATTCTCTTTGTCAAAGTTTGGGACAATAATGGAGTTGTCTTTAGCTTACTCTAAAGCAGAGGTATAAGATATAATATAAATTATATATGTTAGACATAATGTTGGAATATACTTTGTACACAGCAATTTATCGAGCAATGTTAATGATGTGATTAACCATATTAGCTATGGTTGAAAGTTGAAACACTAAGGTTGGAGGACATGAATTCAATTGGTGAGGTAACTCAATGGCTATAGAGAATCCTTCGTCTCAAAAGGTTCAGAGGATGCTTTAAGCACATGGATGAATTCACTCTCTCACAAAGACTAATTAGGAATTAATGTAAGAGGCCTCTTTAGAGTATTTGATTAAAAAAATAGCTTCACCAAAGGATCAAGTATCTTTTTCTTGTGAGTACAGATGGGTGCGTGGATTTTTCTTTGTTCTACGTAGGACCCCAATAGACTCCCTCAATTCATCCAGCCAAAAATATGTCAAATTAGTTATATCTAAAAAGTAAGTTACAATTAAGTTACAAACACCATACAAATCCCACATCCAATAATAAATACAAACCACACTCACTGAATGTTGTGCCATCCAAACCCCTCAAACTACATCCATTCATTCCTTCAACACAACAAAATCAAATAGCTCATAACCAACTGCTTCGAACATGTCATTCGATACTCTTTTACTATGAAGTTTTTATCAAGGCCATCAACAAATAACATGTGTAACAAAAAAAAGAGCAAGCTATAAGATAACGATAATTATAATAGATAGAGGTGATGTAAATATATCACCTGTTGAGCTTCTTGAATGGCCTCTGTAAGAGCCTGCAAGATTTGGGGTGGATTAGCCATAATATTACAGTTACAAAAAAGCAAGGATGTGAGTACAAATAAAATTTTGAAAATAGAGCGAATACCAAAAGTATGAGATGCCATTTGCCAAGAAGTACAAGAAATTTGTTTACATACAAATAAACATTCATAGAAATAGTGCCTCTGTATACAGTAGAATCTAGCCATAATAAGATGTCATAAAAATTATTTAGTGAAGAAACAATGTTTAAGTTAAGTGTGACTTGCATACCAACAAAGCATGCACAGGATGTCCAAATCGAGAATGCATGGTTCCCAAACTAAGAAGCACAGCCTGAAACCTTCCAGTCGCAAATGGTCCACTATCATCTAATCCTTCCTTCCCTGCACTGAAATGAGAGCTCCACTGTAGTTTATAGTGTTCATCTACTGCCTTTCTTTATAAAATATAAGGGAAAAAGTTCTGACTACAATAAATTATATTGATATCAATCAACTTCAACAGATTAAATAAACCATAATTATCACGATAGTTGTCTACCATAAATTTCTATGTATACACATGGCCCTCTAAAACTACATTCACGTGCATGCATACATTTGCAGACATAAATATGCATTACCACTCCTATGTTTGAAAATGGATATGCATCTAGTTTGTTTCTAGAAATAGATGTGCGTATTCCTATATCTACAGGCATATGCACATGAAACAATTTAATGCTTGTGTGTAACTGAAGATGTGATAATAAGTAAACATTTATATCATGTAACTCTGCTCTGCAGATTTTTTGGTTCGAAAGGACATTCCACAGTCCACTGACTGGTGCTTTCAAAACCAATGATGCCTACTAGGATACTCATCATATGTATCATTGGACACTCTAATGATACAAATTTACCTAGGAAAAAATCTTGCATACTCCTTGTTTTTGTTTACCCGGTATTTAAATAAACATTGTCACCAGATTTTGTTATACACACCTCCTTATACTGCAAGTTCTTGTAGGTCCTTCTTTCATATATTTACAATTACCAAGCAATCAAAGAAGAAACCAAAATCACCTTGCAGATGTCATAAAATTTGTTGCTTGGTTAATACTGCCCATCAGAACATTCAGATCTGTACCAGTTGTGTCAAATGTCCCTTCTCTCTTTTCTAAAATCATTCTTCAGCCGTAAATTGATTAATATTTTCAGTGTGACCTTCACACTTTCACAAGTTGTGCCAAACGTCCATTCTATTTTTCTTTGCTTTGCCCTTAAATCATTTTTTTCAATATTCCCACCATGTTCTTTTGCCAGAAAATATGAATAGCATCTTACTGCCAACATCAACTGAATTGTCTAATTTTGCCCTAGAATAGCTTTATCTTCCATCTATAAATTCGACATTGACTACACCTTATGAAATGATGAAACCACAATCAACTTCAATTTCAAATAGGCAGAAGCCCCTCCATGTTCCAACAATCTTCAATCCATCCAGAGCAGGATCTCAAAATGTCACCACAAAAGCCTCCATGAACTAACAATCCTCAACTCATCTGAAAAAGAATGTCCAAAGTTTACCACAAAAGTCTTCAATATCTGATTGCAAAGAGGCATTGGCCTCCCCTTTCGTTTTTTGGGGAAATATGTCTTTTATTACTAGAATCACGTCAATCTAAAAGCAGGGCTATAAAAGACATTCCTTCCTACAAAAGACAAGACAGTTAAAATCCTCAAGGGAATAGGAGTCAAAAACTTCATCAGCTAAGTTGCCAAGTCAGAATTGGATGTGTGTAGCAGTATGTGGGTACAGTGATGCAGTTATGGCATAAATATGGGCCTGGATACATTCTGGGCATCCCCATACAAAAAAACATATAAAAATCATAAATATATAAATATTTGCAGACTCAAAACAAGATTTAAGTTCAGAATACCATAATCGCTCTTTTTAAACAAAATACTATTAATATTACAAATGTAGTAGACAAATTCAATATAAACTTTTCAACTTGAATGTGTTGTTTTTCTGATTGTGCGAATATATTCAATAGGTGCCAAGAGAGGAAGTTTTCACTGTTCCTATATACTTATCAATGGTGCCCCTCCACCAAGGGTCACCACTCTTCACATGTGTCCTTATTAACTATATTATATTATTATAATAATTATCTCTTATAGTTAATTATATATCAATTTATATAATTAATATATAATTATATTACTCCAATAATTATATTATCACAATAATTATATGTTATCTATGTCGGCTTGCCATACCTACAATAACATTAACACTCCCTCTTAGCTAGGGAGGAATCCTTCTCGATATCTGAGTTATGTAGTGATATCCACAATGGCTACTCCCAGAGGGTGGGTCCATCATGGCTACTCCCACGAATGGAAATGCAAATGAACACAAGTGCTTATCACGGAATCACTCAACATGATGTCGTCATCTCATCATGACATTCACCATGGCTACTCCCAAAGGGTGAATGAACACTAGTGCAAAGTCATGGATTCTCTCACATGACATCCACCATGGCTACTCCCAAGGGTGGATCCATCATAGGTACTCCCATGAATGGAAATGCAAATGAGCACAATTGTCCATCACGGAATCACTCAACATGATGTCATCTCATCATGACGTTCACCATGGCTACTCCCACAGGGTTAATGAACACAAGTGCTAAGTCATGGATTCTCTCACATGACATCAACCATGCCTACTCCCAGAGGGTGGAACAAGTGCTTTCACCTCAAACTTCTCTCTCATAGAGAAGAATGCATTAACAAGGGCTTGCACCTCAAACTTCTCTCACAGAGAAGAATGCATTAACAAGGGCTTGCACCACAAACTTCTCTCTCACAGAGAAGAATGCATTAACAATAGATCTTCAAGATGATGTGGCTCCCTCTAAAGCTCCAAGTACTTGCACCAACCTCCTAACCTTCTTGTCCAAGGTTCTCTCTAATGGATTGTTAGACTCCCTCTAAATGTTAATTCTTCCTCTTCCGAAAAAACGCCTCCAGCTACCAACTCAGTCTCATAACAGCAATTATCAAGTTATTCCTTCCTTGAATTCAATCTCTTATGCTTCTTGGTTCGTCCTAAAAGCATTAAAGAGATTATCTGATGCAAATTCATGTACATTAATCAAGCATGGAATACTTATCTTTTATTTCATGGATCTCAAAACCTCGGTCTACTTCCACTACAGGAGGAACATGATAGGAGCGATCAGGCCAAGCTTTCAGCTTTGGCTGACAATCACAGCACTATCATAATCAGAGTAATTACCATTTGCGATCCAGTAGTGGTTGAACCACATTCTCCTTTAAAATGGTTGTTATCTAACCCTTTCTAACATAGATGCTTCAAGTCCCTCAACAAAAAGCACTAATACAATAACTCTCCATGACACAAGGAAACTCTGAAACCTGGTTACTGCAAATCACGCACGCCAATCCACAATTCAATACCTTCTTCTGTCACTTTTAATGTCGTCGGTGTTAATTATGAGCTATGATATATTTGCAAAAATATTACTGAATGTCTCAGACGATGTGAACAAATATCGAAGAGATAATAATCTTGATCCCAATGACGGAAAGACATACTCGAGCGATTAATATCTGCTAGTCAATAGAGAAGCCTCCCTTATGCAAAAGAAAGATGGAGTAGCTGATATCATTGGATCTCCTCATGCCCTGAGCAATCTACAGTATGCTTGTTTTCCACCAAGACAAATCTCATGGCCCAAGAAGAATTCACGATGCTGAAGTATGGATGTATCACGTTGAAATCAATGCTTCCACTTCTAACTTACCACGCTACCTAATAGAGCACAATATGCGCAGCTCGATAAGATATGTGTGATAATCTCCTCAGGCTCGACTACTCACAAAACTTTCTACAACATAAATATCAAAATGAAATGTTATTTGTAATGCCTTCCTTATACAGTAAGAGGCCCAACTCAAATGTTTCCCATATTTGATGATTTCCTTCTCTTGTCAGATTCGTTGAGGCCTCAATGTTGCAAGGATATGCAAGTATGAAAATATCAGTTTATTACTCCAGTAATGTTTGGCAACATGTATCTCAACTACTAATGAGTCCTCTCACGTGTCTACACAATAATTAGTATCTATAGAGACAAGATCATTTGAGAGATGTAAATTAGTTGTCAGCAATATATATAAAACTACCCACAATAGATATGAACTCAGCTCCCCGACGTATATAAATCCTTGATTGGCATCGCACGGAGGGTTTTGGCATTCATTTTTGTAAAAGTCGCTTCTGGATATGAGGAAACTATGGTCTTTATACTATATATTAATCATGCTTGAGAATGGTCCCTATGTCTGAAGATGTCATCGCATCAAACAAACTACCGTAGGTGTAGTTGTGACTATGAATCCCGAATCGCTACCCACTGTATGTGGTAAATTTGGCCTTGTTAACTCACCATACTCTTCAACATAGTCCTTCTTCACCAGTTACACACAAGACTGAATATGAGGTATTCATCCTGCGTGCCTGCATGATTCGACCTGTTGCCTTCTATCCAAACGGGGTTTTCAAAATAGCTCTCAGAACGAGAGTCTCACAACCATAGACCAATCTAGGAACAAAGGATTTTTCTCCATGAATGCAATACAATGCAAGATTATTCTAAGAAATGAAAGATGTGAGATTATCCTAAGACATGATTTCAATGCAATTATTCTAGAAATTGAAAGTAATCTATTGCAATAATGAAATTATTCTATATGAGATTATCAAGAAATGTGACAATAATTCATTATTCTAACAATGCATAAAAATGAGTGGGGGTTTTGAATGAAGAATGAGAGTTCTTTTATAGACTCAGAGATGATTAGAATAGAAACTTTCCTCTTTGAAATAAAACAGATAGAAAAGCCAGTTCTGAATAGAAAGCTTTATTTAAAAGAATACAATAAATTGTTTTCTCTTTGCTTTTAACTGTTTTCTTTCTTGATTTAATTCTGTTTTATTTGATTTAACTGCTTTCTTTCTCTTTAAAGCACAATTAATTCAAAGATTCTATTTCTGAACAGAAGAAAAAATTTTGAGAGAATATCCAATTAATTAAATAAATATGACCACATAAATAGGTTTTTTTCAATTATCTGAATATTTAAATTCAATTACTAAAATGAGGATATTTATTTAATAATTAAATATTATTTAATCCCTTTTTCATGTGTCTTAGCTAAAGAGGGTGAATTTAATTTAATTAAAGTACTAGGACTTTATAATTAAATTAATTCGATCATAAGGTTTGT
>MU225900.1:1382027-1392854 GCA_018584345.1 Thuja plicata | reverse complement strand
AATGCAACAAAATTGGTTAGGGTTGCAAGATGCCAATTTTGGGGTGTTACATTTTGCCCCTCTTTGAATTGATGTGCGAGCAGCGCATTGATTCAAAGAATAGTCTGATGCTTGAAGCACAAAAGAAAAGATTTGAAAATTGATGATGCAAAAGATTTCAGAGCCATCTCCAGAATAGAGCTTGACTCTCCGAAGTCTAGGTTAGGTTGTCAAGACATCGGTCAAATAGAGTTTTTGAGGGTCATCTTCAGAACGAAGCTTGATCCTCAAGGATCTGGGTTAGAATGCTCTGATACTTAAATAGATTTGATATCTTTAACAAGACTGTCCTCAGAACGAGGCTCAACCTTCAGGATTCAGGGTTAGATTGCCCCAATACCTGTCCAACAAGATAATCAATAGAGATTTTAGGACTATCTCTAGAACGAAGCTTAGTCCCCCAATATCTAGGTTAGATTGCCCAGACACTGGTTAGATTAATATCTTTTACAAGACTGTCCTCAGAACGAGGCTCAACCTTCAGGAGTCAGGGTTAGATTGCCTCGATACCTGTCTCAAAAGATAGTAAATAGAGGTTTAGAACCATCTCCAGAACGGAGCTTGATTATTAGGAGTCGAGGTTAGATTGCCCTGATACCTATCCCAAAAAGATAGTTTTTCGAGAACCATCTCCAGAACGGAGTGTGATCCTCAAGAATCTGAGTTAGATTGCTCAGATACTTAAAAGATGACAAGATGTAAGGAACAAAGATGCCCTTATTGATTGTGGAGTATCCAGTTTTGACTATGAAGTATGAAAAACGAAACATGCCCCAAGTGACGAGATGCCCCTAGCAATGGGGTCTTTTGAAAATCAAATCAGATTGATTAGAATAGATTTAATGATGCAAACATCCTGCCCCCTCGGGAGCGAATTGGAAAGATGACATGTCATAATGATGATGGAGAGCGAAAAATCGCAGATAGATGTTGAATCGGAGATCAAGAAGAACTCAGAACAGATTATGGAAGAATCTTGAAGATTCAGAATAAATTTAGAGTGATTTCGAAGTCTGGTTGACCAAGTTTGACTAGGGTTGACCAGAGTTGACTAGAGTTGACTTTTGAGGAAAAAAGTCAAAGATTTCAAAAAATGATGATATGATAAGATTCTGACAAGAAAGCGACATCAGAAAGTCGACTGCACAAGCATCCGATCGTGTCGGTCCCGAAAATTTTAAAATGCGATTTTGAGCTATATAGAAGTGTCAGATTTCGATTTCGATCACGAAAAGGGATTCAGAGCGGTCAAATTAGGTAGTGGTGCAATTTTCGCACAAAACGGAGCACTTTGAAAAAATTAGGTCAAAACCTATATAAGGACGAAAAGGTCATTTTTTCAAATCATTTCAACCTTTTGACTTTTTGAGAATTGAGCTCTGAGCAAAAAACAAAATGGTCCCCTACAGCACTCACCGATTCGAGCGATCGAGGAGACACAGCCGGCCCGCAACGTACGGACCTCCAGTAAGTAGTCGACAAACCTCTCCGCATTTCAAATTTCATCAAATTCTGTCAATTTTTCTTCGTTTTCCGCATTTTTAGGAAATGAGTCGCGGGTCTTCGCGCGAAGTAGTTTCTTCGCGTGGCCTGTAGGGAAATCTCGCGCGATGAAACTACATTTCACGCCATTAGGTGAGGAATCTCGCGCGGGAGAGTACCCATGTTCACGCGAGAAACCCTTCTAGAGGGCGTTTTCTCACGCGACTAGTCATTAAAGTTCGCGCGAAAGGGCAATGTCGCGCGGTCCGAAAAACTTCTTTGCGCGAAAGAGAACTTCGCGCGAAAACCTGCTTCTTCGCATGGGAAAAAGTGGTCAAAAAGAACATGAAATCAGTCTGCGTCGCGTCCAATAGCTTTTGCGTCAGCGTTGTTACAGTCTATATGATGTCTTGAGTGCTTCATTATCGCATTATGCTTTGATTATCATAGATGACTGATTGTGTACTGTTGTTTGTATGTCTTGCAGGTTGACTTTCCAGACATTGCGTTCAGATCGCACCACCCGGCCATTAGTAGATTGGTATCACAGTTGGACGACGTCGAGACAGCGCATATAGGTACTTTGGGACTGAGTTCACTATGTGATGTACACGAGATTCGGGTAAATCACAGATTGCTAGGAGCCTTGGTCGAGCGTTTCCATTCGGAAATGAACACTTTCTATTTACCACAGGGGGAGATGACTGTTACTCCCGAGGACATATACCGGATCCTGAGGATACCATTCCACGGTGTCCGAGTAGAGTATGAGACACAGCCCAGGTTGGGGACAGCAGCATTGAGGGAGGTCTTTGAGGATGACCTCGTTATGGGTAGGGCGATCCCGTGGAAGGATCTGATTAGCGAGTATGGTCCGACCCACAGATTGCCCGTGGTTCTAGCATGCTTCCTTGGGTGCTACCTGATGCCTGATCGTGGACAACACGGTCTAGAGTGTGGCTGGGGCAGGATGTTGCAGCTAATGTTAGCACGACCTCGACATTACGGATAGGGTCAGTGCATGTTAGCACACATGTATCATGAGATGCATGAGATTGCCTACCGAGTGGCGAAAAGCATAGCAGCAGGGATATTTGTACTACAGGTATGGGCCTGGGAGCATCTTCCCATGACCAGGCCTATATGCGAGGATATGAGGCAGCCATTAGAGCCTTATATTTGCCGATACAGAGGCATGATTACCCAGCCAGCGTTGGGTAAGGTAGATCAGTGGCGAGCCCAGCTTGACGACCTAGCGGCAGTAGTGTGGAGGCCCTAGAGACTTACAGAGGCTTGGGATGATGCGGCAGAGCAGCTGAGTCATATGTTCTGCTCACGTGCGATGATAGGTCGCACCATTACTGTTATTGAGAGATTCCCACAGAAGAGGGTATGGCGGCAGTTTAATCGCCCATAGGATATATCGCAGGAGTATACTGCTTATGCCAGATTCACTTATGAGATTCGGAGGGGCTGGCTGACAAAGCTGGACCAGGGATGCACGACGATAGATATTCGCGCATTGGTCCCAATACAGTGGGATTACCTGCGAGACGTGGCAGATGGCGGCGTGACCACCGAGTATTGAGAGCACTTCGTTACCCACCCCTTTCCTAGATTCACAGATCCGATGGGCATAGCAGGCCGAGGGCATGTGGTACCTCCACAGGTCATTCAGCCACAGGTGGTACAACAAATGCATATGCCCCACCACAGCAGAGGGCACAGCCAGGATTACAGCAGGGTCCCCAACCTCGGACCGTACAGGTAGACATCCCCGCACGACAGATGGGGATGGATGTAGGGGCTAGTGGCTAGTGGCAGCGGCAGCACGAGACAGTCCCGACGACGGACTGCAGAGCAGGTAGCTGAGGAGCAGCAGGTACCTTTACAGGAGGAGATACAGCAAGAGGATCCTATGCAAGAGGATCAACCTGCGCAGGATTTAGCCCAGGATCCACAGCGGCGATCTCGGGAGAGAGTTCGACAGCTCACGAGGCAGGTCGGGGATTTGACCATACAGCTGGCCGTGCGAGACGCACGACTTCTTGACCGAGATCGGGAGATACAGGATCTCCGAGAGCAGTTACAGGCATCTCAGGGGGAAGTTCGCCATCAGACAGCACGAGCGGCGTATTACTATGCGTCATATATAGGGGCGGTGCCTGATGAGGCATCCCAGGTGGCGAGATTCTCCACCTATGCTAGAGGGTCAGAGGGTGCACAGGTGCCACCTCCACCAGATAGGGCCCCACCTCCACCTCCTCCAAGTGACGAGGGAGAGGGCCAGAGTTAGTTTTTTGATAGATAGATAGATGAGATCATAGGATATATCTGATGTGTTGGCATCCATGTATTTATATCACCATTTTGAGTTAGATCGTGCTCGAGTAGCACCATTGTGTATTTGTATCGACACATTGGATATATATATATATGAGCTTGTCTTTTGGTATCATTACATGTGTCATATTGTCTTTTATGAGATGTTTCCTATATGCTTAGATGGTTAGATGATTAGAATGTATGCAAATGTATGAACATGTTTGAAATATATGTAGATGTAGGAAATGCACATGTATGATTTAGATGCAAAGATGTATGTATGTAGATAATTTATGTAAATGCAATGTGTAAATGAAAATGCAAAATATAATGTGTAGATGATAATGAGTTGTGAATAGGCAATATGTATATGGTACTAACATCTCGTGTAGGACGACACATGCTAACCAAAAGATCATGTGAAGAATCGAGAGCGAGAACCGAACACTTGTGCAGTCATGATGAAACCAGGACAGTGAAGAAGAACTCCTCAATGTATGAACCCAGGAGAATGCAAAGAAAAGAACACTGAACCACTGCCACAATGCAAGTCTAGAATAAAAATGCAATCCTATGCTAGATGCAATATGAGAGTGCAATTCTAGGACATGGTTGTGAGACCCATCGTATATTTATCATCATTGAGCATTTTTTTTTTTGGAACATGAAAGTCAATACAACCCTTACTGGCGCCACAATGCAACCATAAGGATATGAATATGACTTGTCATCGGATAAAATGTAGGAAACGAACCTAAGCACCAGGGCACAAAAGCCAAGATGACCTGAACATTGTTTCCAGTTAATGTTGCAAGACTACACCAGTATCGAGGCATTCAAAGCCAAGATAACCATGAGTGCGATCATGCGTAAACAAACACATCAATAACAAACAAAGCAAATAACAAACAGAGCAACAACAGTCAAGGAGATAGTACCGACCTCACCATGGCATACAAATAAACAAGATCGAGGGATGTGAGGTTGTTCCACCTTAGTGCGGGAGCTCTTATCACATACACCCTGTTTATTTGACGTTGCCGGATCATCGGGACTACACCAACAAGCAGTAGACAAAGAAAATATCAATGAAATTCATGAGAACAAACAGCATACAAAGAAATATTCAACCATAGCTCAGCATGTTTCAAAGTTTTGCGAATGTGTTCATGTTTAGAGGTGTTAAAAAAACACCGTTGTGCTTGTGAGTGCATTGTGTTTGATTGTTATCGATAGATGTTTGCGTTGAGATATCCGATGTGTGTTAAAAAAAACACAGATGTGTCCAAAGATAGTGTTAAAAAACACTGTTTATGGTGGTGTTGAAAAACATCAGTTTGTGTCAGTAGCGAATTGTCCTTGAGAAGTGACATGATAACTGACTTAGATGTAAACCAAAGATGCGATCAAATGGGGAGACCCATGCCCGCAAGTAACAATGACTGACTTGACATATGTTGTGAGGACAAACTAGATTTGGTTGCCCCCAGGCGTATGGCGCTGAATCAATGTCAAGTCAGGAGGGTTCGCAAAGGAACCAGAGTGGCACGAAAGTGACCGAAAGATATGTACAAACTAAAGCATAGAATCGTCAAGACCGAGTATTGAGAGATAGAGCATTTGAGTATAACTCCAACTGTAACGGATGCGAGCAATCTCAATAAAATAGTGACAGTAGGCAGATGCAGTGAGAATCACTGGTGACTGATGCGAGAGAGATTCTCAAATGAAGAGATCATAGCAATAGCTAGACATCAGTAGGCAGACGCAGTGAGAACCACTGGTGACTATCACGAAGAAGATCCAAAAAGATAATAGGACAGTGCTCCCTAGATCAGGAGGGTTGTTCTGAGATTATGACCAGTTTCAATCCATGTGAGTTGGTGTCTTGACGGGAACTGAAAGCAAATGCAAGTAGGAAAGCAGGAAAGCAGCAATGCAGGAAAGCAAATGCGTAAAGCCAAGTGGTGTTGCGATAGATATAGCATTGCGGAACAAGAGGCGCCTGTTTACCAGGTTTTCACCTTCTTGGCAGAAATTCTTTTTTTGCTACCATGACGCCTGTTTGCCAGGTTTTCATCAATGGCACCTTTTTCTCTTTTTCTCTTTTTTTTTTGTATTTTTCGAATATATGATTTTTTTTGGAGATACATCAAAGCGCCTATTGCTAGGTTTTCACTAAGATGATCAATTTTTAATGACTTTTTCAGATTTTTAGAATTTTTTCAGAACTTTAGTATATACATGAGCACACTGAAGATGTCTTAGCTGTAGAATCGCTTCAGATGAAGAGCGTTGATGGGCTCTTTCAGTTGTTCTCCTTCGGTAGTAGAAAGTTGATAGGTACCAGACCCAAACACTGCAGTAACAATATACGGACCAAGCCAGTTTGGTTCAAACTTCCCTTTCTGGATCCGATGTTGTTGATTTTTGGGGTTCTCCCTCAGAACGAGGTCACCCGCTTGGAAATCCCTTGGTCTAACCTTCTTGTTATAGCTCTTGGACATCCTTTTCTGGTATGCTCTAAGGTGATCGAATGCCACTTGGCGACGTTCATCAAGTAATTCTAGCTCTTGTAGCCGAGATATTTTGTTATCTTCATCAGTAATGAGGCCTTTCAGGGAGACTCGTAGAGAAGGAATCTCAACCTCAATTGGTAACACAACATCTGCCCCATAAACCAAAGCATAGGGTGTAGCCCCTGTTGGTGTTCTTATACTTGTCCTGTATGCCCAAAGAGCTAGATTGACCCGGAGATGCCAATCTCGTCCGGATTTATACACTGTGCGATGCAAGATCTTAAGGATTGTCTTGTTGGAAGCTTCCGCCTGTCCATTACCCTGAGGATAATAGATGGAAGACCAATGTTGAGTAATTTTAAACTTAGAGCATAGCTCTGTCAAATTTTTCTTTTTGAATTGTCCCCCATTATCAATGATTATTGTTGAGGGTACACCATGCCTGCAAATGATGTAGTTGAGAATGAACATAGCTACTGATTTGCCATTGGCAACGGTGAGAGGGACTGCCTCCACCCACTTGGTAAAATAGTCTGTAGCTGTGATTATGAACTTATGTCCATTTGAGGACGAGGGATAAATCTGACCCACCAAGTCAAAGGCCCATTGTTAAAATGGCCAGAAAGTAATGAAGGGAATAAGCTCCTTGGCTGGAGCATGAATCAGATTACCATGTAGTTGACATTGTTTGCAAGACTTAACAAGCTGTGTAGCTTCTTTTTCCATATCTAGGCAATAGTAACCAACTCTAATAAGTTTACGGGCCAATGTCAGGCCATTAGAGTGAGACCCACAAATGCCTTCATGCACCTTTACTAACGCACGTTTGGACTCATCAGGTTCTAAACACCTAAGGAGGGTACCGTCTAGACCACGTTTGTACAAGTCGTTAGCTATGATGACGAAGCGTGAAGCACTGCGGATTAAGTGACGTTTCTCATTCCAGGTGTAGGTGTCCGGAACAATTTGGTCACGAAGGTAGGAATAAATATGATGGTAGCGGGATGAGTCATGTCCAATGACAGAACAGATCATCCGGGAATCGGGGGAGTCATAGGCTGGGTAGCGTAACGTCTCCACTAGGAATTCATGTCGAAAATCATTTTCAGGCATCTGTAGCATGCAGGCAAGAGTAGCCATGGCTTCTGCTGCTTTATTATCTGCCCTTGGAACTTGTTGAAATGTGATGTGAGTAAAATACTTTTTGAGGTCATCGACCAACCGTTTATAAGGCACCAACTTGTCGTCCCTTGTCTGATAGATATCAATGACTTGATTGATGACTAACTGTGAATCTCCAAGAACATTGAGTTCATCTACTCACCACTCAAGGGCGATCTTCATACCATTGATTAGGGCTTCGTATTCAGCAATGTTGTTTGTACAAGGAAACATCTTGTATGCTTTTGGTAAAGAATATCTTTGAGGTGTAATAAACAGTATCCCAGCACCTGACCCCTGTTGGGTAAATGAACCATCAAAAAACATAGTCCATGATCGATGTGTGAGAAGTAATATGGACTCATCTGGAAATTCAATGTGCAATGGTTGATGATCTACTAGAGGTGCTTCTGCCAGTTGCTCTACTATTGCCTGTCCCTTAATGGCTTTCCTTTCTACATACTCAATATCAAACTCACTGAGAAGCATGACCCATTTGGCTAGTCTACCTGTGACGGTAGCTTTACTGAGTAAGTATTTCAGAGGATCAATTTTAGCAATTAGACGTGTAGTATGAGCCAGCATATAGTGCCGCAGTTTCTGTGAAGCAAATACCACTGCAAGGCAAGCCTTTTCTATAGCAGAATATTTTGTTTCATATGAGACCAGAGTTCTACTAATGTAATAGATAGCCCTCTCTTTGTTGTGCTGCTCTTCTTGAACCAATAAGATACCCAATGATGTATCCGTAGCAGAAATGTAAAGTATAAGTGGCTTCCCATGAATAGGAGGCATCAATATTGGCGGGTTCGCAAGATACTGTTTGATGTGTGAACCCTTCATCACATTCTTTGTTCCACTGATAAGCCACACCCTTGTGTAAAGTCTTGGTAAATGGTTGTGACTTGTCCGCCAGTTGAGAGATAAAATGCAGGATAGACTGCAATCGCCCTTGAAGTCCTCTCATTTGTCTGATATTTTTCAGTGGTGGCATTTCCATGATAGCTTGTACTTTTGCAGGATCCACTTCAATGCCTTTGGCAGAGATGATATAGCCAAGCAATTTTCCAGATGTTACGCCAAATGCGCATTTTTTCGGATTGACCTCAGACTGAATTGTTCCATACTATCTAGTATAGGACCTAGATCGGCAAGATGTTTCTTTCGGTGCATGTTCTTAGCTAAAGTGTCATCCACATAATCTTCCATTATTTTATGCATCATGTCATGAAATATGGTGTTAACAGCTCTCTGATATGTAGCACCAGCATTTTTGAGTCCAAAGTGCATGACATTCCAACAGAAGGTGCCCCAGGCACATGTGAAAGCAGTTTTCTCTTGGTCCTCTTGCGCAATTTTTATCTGGTTATAGCCAGAGAAACCATCCATTAGTGAGTACATTTCATACCCTGCTGTCATATCTACGATCATATCAATATTAGGCAATGGAAAAACATCCTTAAGACATGCCAAATTCAAGTCTCTGAAGTCTGTGCAGACTCGTATAGATTTATCATGTTTTGATACTAGAACAATATTAGAGATCCACTCTGCATAATCAATTACTCTGATAAACACTGCCTTAAGAAGTTTCTACAATTCAACTTTGACAAGTAGAGCTACATGTGGATGCATTTTGCGAAGCTTCTGCTTGACGGGTTTGACACCTGGTGCAATGGAGAAATGGTGCATGATTAGATTAGGGTCTAATCTTGGCATATCTGAATATTTCCATGCAAAGTTTATCTTTTTGCTTCTAAAGAATGCAGTGAGTTCCTCTCTTTCTGCCTCTAATAGTGATTGTGCCAAGTGAATAATCTGAGGTTCTGCCTCTGTAGCCAAGTTGATAAGTTGAGTTGCTTCAATAAGTACAGATGATCTCTCCTGAAAATGACTTGGAAGTGCATCAAGTATCTCATCCTCGGGTGCCTCAGAAAGGTTTTCACCCTTGGATATGTCTTTTATTTTGACTGTTTTAGGCTCTGATACTGCCACAATGTGGTTTTCACCATCAGAGCGCCTATTTTTTCTTCTCTTTATTTTGTGACTAAGATACTTGATGTCAGCCTCAGTCATGTTGACACTTGCTTCGCTAGTGGAAGACGTTACAAGTTCGACAGCGTATAGGTAACAAGCAAGAGCGTAATCGTTCTAATACGTAAGGACTTCATTAGATGGGGAGGTAGAGTTCCAGTCTATAAGCTCAAGATGGCGAAGTGAAAGAGAAGTGGCGGGTTCAAGTGCGTTCACGGTATAATCATCAAAGGCATGGACAAGTAAGTCGAGACCTAAAGCGATCTCATCCAGAGGTATAGTCGAATCCCTTTGATTCCTAGCGACCATAGTAGACGACATGTTAACATCTAGGGAGTCGGACTCATGTGACCCTACACTAGACCGTTCACCTACTTCAAGAAGGTTTTCATATGCGTTAGCTGTTCTGTATCTCTGTCAAAAGTGGCATATGACGAGCTGTCAAACTCATATTCATGAGAGTCTGTTTCATCATTAGGTGTCATGTCAAGAACATGAGTGAAATCGACCCTTTGTCCCTAGTTGGGATGGGTTCTACCTAGAACCTCTGCTATGGTCAGATGAGCACTTTTTGACCTAGGTACCTCATTAGTGTTTGTAACATCAGCTGCCTCTTGTGTTATGAGAAGTGACTGGAATTCCTAGTCAAACTGTTCTTGAAAGTGTGGTGGTATGTATAAATCACCCTGATGGCTTGGATTTAGAGTATATATTTCTTTCCACTTCTCATAAGTTAATGGAGCAAGTGAAGTGGTGGTATCAGAATCACTGTCAGTGTCTACTGTACTGACACGCGGTACAAAGTTATCTGGCTCAGCAAAGAATGCTGCCAGGTCTGGAGGAATAGGATAAGGAAAAGTATTCTCATCAGAGCTGTCTTCAGGTTCTTCAATTTTAGATGTTTCTTCAGGTGTTGGTTTCTTATCTTATCGAGGTACAAACTTGTTTATTCCCAGTTGAAATGTGAGTTTCTGGAAGCCTATACCTGTAGAGTCGCGTGTTCTGCGACCAATAGCTTCAAGTGTTGCAATCAATCCCTTATGATTTGCCCCTGTGGGACCATTTCCTTTATAGCCAAAACGTTGCATAATAGATAAACCTTTGCCATATTGCTCAGGTTTGATGTCATAAGGAGGAGTGGTTTGTTCAGAATTGTCTTCTCCTTTATAGATCCAAGCTTTGATAGCTCTATTTTCAGCTTCTTCTTCTAATGGTATTGTGGCTTGTACAAAGGTACCACCATACTTTGTTGGAGGAGGAACCGTAG
>MU225900.1:1347227-1367941 GCA_018584345.1 Thuja plicata | reverse complement strand
AGAGGGAAGAGATCACAGGGTTAAAGAAAACAATACATTTTTGTGCGTGTCAATTGGGAAACATTTTAAAGATCAAATCCTTGTTGGGGCTCCATCGATATGTCAATTCAGCGAGTTTGTAAAAATCATTAGCGGAAAAGAGTGAAAAAGGCCAGTTAAATGATGGTAAGAACTTACACCCTGTAAAGCAAAAATCTGAAAACGTACAAAGCCTGGCATCTTCCATACCAATGATGCGACATGTATGCAGACGATCTGCAAAGTGGGTGCAGGAGGGATGATTAGATTCTTAGGAGGGAAGGGACGGTCAAGATGCTCCCAATGGTAGTCATTGGGCTCTCGACCACTCCCAACCGTAGATGATATAAAACAGGCTGGGGCTTTCCCAGAGGGAAACGCCTACGGCGTAATTAATAAAAATGTGTGTGTGCGCTTTTGGTCTTGGGTGCTATGGCACAGACTCTTTTATGCTTTTAATGGTATATCTTTAAGATCTTTGTAAAAGGTTTCGGGTCCTTCAAAAACCTGTTTTTACTTAATCAAAACATTAAATATCTTATAATATAAAACTAAAATATATTATAATAAAAATATATATATCAAACATTATATATCATTAATACTGAATATCATAATATAAAAATATATATTATATATATATATATATATATATATATATATATCAATCATTAAATAGTATTACTATTAAACAAACTTAAATTTACTAAGAGGCCCTTGAAAAGAGGTTGCTTCCCGCTCCCCACGCAAATATAAGAGGGGAGTGATCGACAAGGAAGGGGGAGCATATATAAAAACAACAGGAAATCAGACTTTGGAGGTATCACAAAAGACAAAATCTAAGTATCCAATAAGAGAAAACAATTTAATACAGTCAGCAAAACAATAATGCAATCAGCAAATAACATTGGTACGGTCAGCAATCCGTATACGTTTGAAATCATTTCCCTCAAGCATTGAATAGCAAAGACAGATCATCTCCAATGTATGGAATTGAGTTGTTTAATCGAGCCTTAGTATTACTGAGTGGGTTCCGATATATTTACTTTGGGGGAGTTTGCTTAAGTTGACAGAAGAAATCCATTAAAATCATTGACAATACAGATAGGAAGACACTGAACAGATCAAGCAATTATCCAATAAATAATAAGGATCAAGCCATGAGCGATAAGCATCATCACTGAAACAATAAATACATTTGAATTTGATTTAGCCACTCATCAAACCAAGTAATTCAAGCATTCATCGATCAAGCAGCAATCAGCACATTTAATATCTATTCAATATATAATCAGAAAAGTTGTAATATTCGATCAGCATTCATATAATATTGAACATAGAGAATAAAGACAGGAAAAACTAAGAAAAGGACAAAACGTAGTAGCCAAATAGAAAGTAAGAAAATACCCAGTCAGCAAGTTAATCCAATCTGCAACTTTCCCAAAACCCTGTTAGCAAACTCTCTGCTTTGACAAGGAGAATTTATCATCGTATCACCAAGTAATTAATTCCCATTCAGCGAATTTACAAGAGGATATAAAGGCAATATTTACAGAGAGCCCATCACTGATTTCTAAAACCAAATAGAGGCTATACTGATCATACCTATCGACTGAAGAGGATGAAGCATCAAACAAATCCAGACCATAGACAGTTAAAGATTATCAGCAGTCACTTTCTCTATAAAAATCAATATTATTGGTGAGCAATAACCATGACACCATTAAGAGGATATACTATCAAGATTGGATCACCAAATGATAAGGACCCAATTCTCGAAATTACCTAAGTAATCAGAATAGATTACCAGCAGAGATATTCAGAGAACAAGGAATAGTAACCAGGCTCAGAGGTATCTAATAGCAGATCAAAAGTTTAATTCTTATCAGCTAAGGAGCGGAATCCTTATTTGTAATTAAGGGCTTCTGCCAGCAAGTAAGGATTAGAACATTCTAAGTTGAAGGTTACAATTCCTGATACGGAATTAAGTCAGAGATTAGTCATCTCTGAAGGTCTACTCAATGAGGAGCAAGCAAGGGTGAACACCAGAACAGGGGACATTACAGTGCAGCCCTAATATCATTAGCAACAAACTTGTTGTAAGTCAATCCACTTATAGCAACTAACAAGGCAAAATACAAGGCTTACCTCCAACTAGTTGAGCAAATGGATCGGAAACATCCAAATGATGGCTTGCTTGTCTTCTTCTCCTCATTGCGTCTCCATGTTGTTGTGGACCAGAAAATGAATTGTAATATCCCAAATTCTCATCATCAAATACATCCCTGTTATCCTCTTGAATATTTTTTGTCAACGGTGTCTCAAAGTACATAGGCTCCTTGGAACCAGACTTAATGAACTGTCTATAATATGCCTTGAGGTTGGTCAGAAGATGGCATATTTCCTGATCATCCATAACACCATCGTCAATAATGAACGGTTAGAAATCTAAAGTTGTAAGAAGCCAAACAGAAGCTGAATTAGAACACCCAAATGTATACTAACAAAATTATATCGTTCATGTCCATTGGAAGAGAATGCAGAAGAAAAGGAAGAAACCCCACTCTAGAACTTGGTCTAACATAGAAGTTTCTTCCCACACATACAAAAGAGAGATTATTACTTTTTGATGCTTGCAAATCCAGAGTGATTCCTCATGTGATTGGGTCTAATCCCAGTTCATTGTGATCATAGAAGCAAAACTCGGCAAGTTTTTAAAAGAATTATATTTTAAACACACTCAAATCAAGAACATAATATTCAGAAACCTCACTTGACTCACTTTTCAAACTAGACATTGATTCAAACAAACTCAGTATAACATGATTATTTACCCTGGGAAACCCTTTTGGGAAAGAATCTAACAAAAATAACACTTACTATACTAACACACACATTCATATTCCAATAAGATATTTCTCACCAAACCATGTGCAAGTAACTATAGGCATGTCACTAAAAGAAACCACTAAACAGTATTGCAATACGATAGATATAAATCATGGGTCAAAAGTCAAAACCCACCTGTAATGACCCCCCATATTCCCACACATTATGCCTTGTATTCCACATATGGCCCCTGAAATTCCCTAGCCATGCACACTAGTAATAGTGGGATTTCGAAAATCCAAAATGTACAACACATATCCAACATGAAAAACATGCAAGTTTCTCAGGATTACACAATTAACTCATAGCTCTGCAGGTTACACATTATAAAAGAAAGGAACAGTTTTGGGATTCACTTCGCAGTTCATAGGTTTGGATTTTTAGAAATATAAAACAACAGAGGTTTGCAAACACTTAACCATCCATTAAAGACACAATTACTTGTACCAATCCTCCACCAAGACAAACCATCGTCCTCTAGCACACTCAACTCAAACTAACTAGTAAACATGTTCAGGTAAGAACATCTACATAACACAGGTTTTCTCAAAATAAAAAAGTTTGTTAATTCAACACCTAAGGTAGATAGATAGGAGTTGGGATACAATGATGCAATTTGTTTGTCTACAAATAGGATTCTAATGGAAATGTACTCTTCCATATTTTGAACACTACGTGCCGCAATCTGATACTAGAAATTTCCATTCATTACTTCTATTCTAGTGAACAAGCATCAGGAAATTTATATCTACAATAATAATATAAGTCATCATCATGATGAGAACTTTCACAAAGGGCAAAGAGCTTATTCGCCAAGGTATGACTAGATTTGACACAAACTTTGTTGGCTTACAAAACATTTTATCACAAAAGATTAACATAAAGAGTATTCACTTCTACCAAGCATACGTAATCAAAATGCATCATAGGTTGATGGCATTTAAGTATTAAATGTGCGTGTTATTTCTTTTCTAAATGTTGTTTTCCACAAGATTCTTTAAATGAATACACTCGACATTATAGAAAAAACAAAACTAATAGGGGTGATTTTGTGGGTGCTTGTTGACAAACCTACTATAGATTACATGTAGTAGACAATGGTTAGGGAAACACAAGGTATATAAGCAACATATAGGTATGATGAGCCCAAATACACACCATTTTGCAATTTCATTGGCAATTAATAGCATATATAGCTAACCCCGTTAAAAGGTTAATCAATAAACAGATTGTAAGAAACTCGGTTGTTTGGTTAAGACAATAAAGAACTTTGTAAAGCTCAGTTTTGTTGAGCTTCTAAAGGCTACCTAGGGTTGTTTGGTGCTCAGCCAAATACTCAAGATGGAAACGGAAACTTTGTTCATAGTGGCTCATTTTTTTGGGAAGTTGCACTATCAATACTGTTGACTATGAATCATTTATTTTGGGATTATCATAAGCCAATTCAGTGGGTATTAAAAAAACTCGTAGCAGAAGGTGACTCTTTATAAGTTGTTAACACACTTAACAAAGGCTTGTGTCTGAATTGGAAACTTCACATACTTATGCAAGAAGCAATTAGTATTAGAAAATCTTTTGGTGAAATTATGTTCTCACATTATTATAGGGAATCCAATAAGATAGTTGATATTGTTTTTCCACAAAACCCTAGATAAGGAATTGAGCTTTGGAAAGGGTTACCAATTAATATAATCAAATTACTCTCTTGAGATGGAGCATTGTTCATCTTCCAGGAAGTCTCAGAGAAGTTCCGTGCGTACTGCCATCTCTTCGGCTTACCCTTCTGTCTCGGGATTTTTCTCTGCTGTTGTAGCAGGGTTTCGGGGTTTTCTGTTGAGCACACCCCACCCCTTTTGTGTTGTTGCTCGTTTGCTCTTGTGCTCTTCGGGTGCCGTTTGGTGTCCCTGCTGTGGGCTGGCCTTTTGTTTTGTGTTCGGCAGTCCCTTTGACCCTCTTGTGGTCTTTTGTTGGACAATAATAAGTTTATCTTATCTTATCTTATCATCTTTTCTACCGTGGGACGAAAACACTTTGACAAAAAATAGATTCAAAAACAAATAAAACCTCATGTTTGTTTGAGCAATTTCATTTAACAATTTGCCATTGAGCAGAAAGATTGCAGGAAAGTCTCTAATTTTCAATTGGTAGTGTCTTGCTGTGAAGATTTTCAAGTTTTGTTGTTGATTTTGGTGTGAAATGGATGAGTTTCTGAATTGACGTAACTATTGTCATATGATTTCTATTAACTTAGCTGGCCATACCATTTCTATTCTCAGTTGAAGTTATTTATTGTTGATTTTAATTAAGGCTGTAATAGTTATGCCACTTTATTCTCAATATTACACGGACACTAATTGCAACTTTATTTAAGTTCATATTTGATTGGGTTTGAAGTGTCATACGCTGCGTTAAAAATTGAAAGGTAGCAATTCAAATATAAAGTAAAATATTAATATGAAGCTACTCTACCAATCTTGGAATCTGATCGCAGCCTATGAAGTTGCTCTTTGAATATTAATACAGCCTGATATCCCACATTATCTTGGGGATTCTATCATATGCAATCAATGTTGTACAATATGGTTATACCAATTACATTTGTTTTTGCTCGATATGTTATACCAAATACTTAATTAACTGGGTTCAACATCAAATATTACCATAGAAATTTAATTGTTGTTTATTATTTGATATCATTTTTTTGGTTAGTAATCAGTCATAGAAATCATTAAAATAATATTTCCATTGTAACATTCTGTGCAGTTTACTGCTAAAAATAATATAAAATCTACAGCTGATTTCAATATTGTAAGTCCGGAAGGCTGTGTCACCATGGCATTCGAATATTTTTAATTTCTAGCATTGATATTTCTACTGATAATCTACGCATTTCTCCGCCAGATTTAACTGTGCACTTATTCTAGAAGGCTTGCCGCCAGATTAAGCATATCTTTCTTAAATATTTTGTAATAGTTTGAAATGTTGAGTGATATAAATCTTTCATATATCATTCTAGCCCTCAAACCATATGCTCTCACCTTGCCCTAATCGGATTCTTGGTGATTAAAAGGTGTTAAGGTTGCATGCCGTTCATTGTGAAAGAGAAAAACTTTTTAAAAAATCAATTTATGGCATTTCGATTTTGATTAATAGTGATGTCAATTGAAACTCACAGCCATAGACAGCTCCTTCCCTGAATTTTGATCAATGTTTCAAAAACATACTATTTTTTATAAAGCCAACCTATATCCTAAAATATTGTATTATGTCCAACAATCTAATTACCTCACTATCCACACCACCCCAACATATCATACCTCACCACACTCGTGATTATCTCCCACCACATCAATGCTAATCATATTTCAACCACCTCTCTAAGCTTTATGTTGGACAAGATGTTTAACTAAACACTTTTTTATGCTCCATGTGTCAGTAATAACAATCAACGAGTGGAAATGGGATTAAATTCGATATGGTGCAAATGGTTTGTTGTGTGTTTGTTTATATGGTATGTTGGTTACAAGTGGCATGGAAGATTTGGTCTAGCGTGTTGTTGATGGTCTCTTCTTTTACTTTAATGGCATGGTGCCAACCATGCCCATCCCCTCGATTCTTTCAATAGACTTGGAATCTTTAATAAATCAATCGGCAATTATCTTCATTTTGGACGAGGAAACAACCTTAAATCATGGCCATTTTGGGTGAATTTAGGATTGGTGAAGTTGGACAACCACAGTCCAAATATTGCATTTGGGGGGATTTTATTAATAAGCTGGCAGATGTGGTCCCAAATGAAATGCAGCAATTATGGTCTACCTATTCCATTATTGGTGGTTAGCAATGATCTAGTACTACCCAAGTTTGAGCAATAGGTGTAGAAAACTGAAGACAACTAAGAGTGATTCGATGGCTGATCTATGTCAATCAATAAAGGAAACGATGGTGATTTGCCATGTGCTCCAGGTGATTTGCCCGAAATTAACTTAATATGTCATACGTTTTAAGTTCAAAAATATCTCAGTAGTGTATTCGAAGATTATGATTAGCAATCTGTCAATAATTTACGGAGGATGTATTTATTCATTACCAGAGGAGGAATGTTTGTTCTTGTATTTAATTTTCATGCTCCCATATATATAATTGACACTTAGCACAGTGAGTTGTGAAAACTGCATCCGTATTTGGGAGTTTTACAAAGTATCATACTATGAAATGATTTAGTTTTACAATTTTGTATATTTCTCTTACTTTTTTGTATATATAATGCATATATATAGACACTTTGTTGGTTTCCAAATCAACAGATTGTAAAATCCTAAAAGTATGTCAGACTTTATGATCAGGTTCTACAATAGACTTTATGAATCAAAATGATTGCAATTCCCTGCATTTGTGGCTCTGCAAAACCAAGGCAGGTACACCTTCCCTTTAAGTAGATATAATCTTCTCGCAATCTATTTTCAAATCTAACCCCAGAATGGCATGAATTTCTGAGATTGATTTATCTCACTCCCTCTTTCTCCTATTTTACTTTAAATTATTTAAATCTCCTACTCCTTACTTATCTATCGCTATCCTCCTACTTCTAATTATTTATAATAGACTGAATTTTGAAATGAATATGAATCTGATATTTGGATTGATTAGTGCCTTCTATCCATTGGGCTACAAAGTCACCTCCTCTGGAGATCTTCACGTATAACTGCATAGGACAATTTTTGAACCTATACCTTGTAGAGGTCAGTCAACTATCTAAACCTTAATATAAGATGGTTATAACTGACACCACAATTTGTCTAATTGAGTTTAACTCTTCCTTGAAGAGACCAATTAGAAAAGAAACATAAGGACAACAAATTCTCAAATGATTCTCGATTCTTCAAACTGTTCTGACAAGAAATAATTTCTCATAGAAGATTTTAAGAAAGCATTCAATTCCTTGAATTGAAAACTATACAGAACTGAACTTCAAAGAAAAGCTTCTGCACCATCAATCTCAGAGAAAGCACCGAGTCTTTTATTTTTATTTATTCATAATAGTAATAGTACAATGATATATTTACAATTGATGATATGATTTCTTCCCCTTTTTACGGTTTTGATTTCCCCTTTTATAATATTAAGGAGCCTTTTCAAACTATCACAACTTTTCATTACAAAAGACCCATTAAGTTATTGTGCCCTAAAATACTAAGTGACTAAAAATATTTAATCACTTTAATAAATAGTCCTTTGGCCTCCACATGAATTGGATAAATATAATAATTCCTCATTTGACAACTTCAGTAAAATATTTGGCTAAAAAATATTATATAAGCTTCATTTGCAATTTTCTTTTTAACTTGAAAACTTTCCATTCCCTTGCAGTTCTTGAAATCCTTGGTGAAAATAATTATATTACTCTTGCGTGAAAAATTATGTATCCCAACATGCTCCCTTGGTGAAAAAATAAAATTCTCCCTTTGTTTTCATTATTCCGTACGAACATTATCACTTTATAAGAAATGCATTTCTCTCCAAAAATCTTCTTGTGAAAAGTTCACTTCTTTAATTAAAATTAGCCTTCAATTGATCATTTTGCCCATGATTATTTTCCCCTGGGTAAAAATCTCCTCTCGCGTGAGAGTATATGGGTACCATCAACTTAATCCATAATGTCATTTCAATATCCTCTTCCGCAAATAAATATTCCATCTTTTGCAAACTCGAGATATTTTCTTCATTGGTTTTGCATGTTAATATTGGTTAAATAATGCCTTTATGTTTCATCATTATTTCGCAAGCCATTTTATTTAATCTCGCGAAATAGCGGCATTTCATCGCAGTTTCGCTGAAACATTTTCTATAACTTTGTGAAATAGTGATTATCCCTTTATTTCTTATCGCTATCTCGTAGCTAGTTTAATATGGAATCTGTGAAACAACAATACTTGATTCATTATATATCCTGCAGTCATTGTAGACCAGGAGACCATATCTCATTAAGAAGTGTCATCGATCCATCTTCGTGTTATAGTAATTTTAAATAGAAATTGAGTTCCATCTCAAACTTACTTTCTTTTTCTTTCTCTGTAAGTGGTTGTTACTATAAATTGTACATTCGATGCTTGCCAAATGATATCTCCGTCCCTTCTCTGGCTACGAAGATTCAAACCATCTGTAAACTTGAAAGTTCGCTCCATTGTGATGTACATTGCCCATCATCGCAACGAGTCCGTTGATTGCAATATGGAGATTGTTTACATTCAATTATGCTTTCGGTCTCACAAGTTTCATTCCACAGTTCTCATATTGAGAAACTACACATTTGTATTTGTTTTGCAAATTTCAAACAAATATTTTAAAAAGTCTATTCTGTGCATATTCCACAACCGTGGCACCTTAATCCAGGGCCCTCACATATGTACGCACAGATGACTTTACACCTGCCTTTGCATTTTGCTTGAACAAAATCAATTTGTTCATATCCTGCAATTATTGCAAAATGCGAGACCATTTTTCTGCAGAACTTATTGTTACGTGCCTTGTCTAAGCTTCAAAATCTTGCATATGTGTTCACCAAGGAATTATAACTACCACAACTGGTATAATCCACTTTCTGCCATTTTTTGTTATACATCCATATGCTGATCCAAAGCTCCTTTAATGAAATTCTTTATGCTTTGTTGGATGTCCAAACAACTCGGTGTAATGATCAACGAATCTCATCTTATCGCTGACGATTATGTTGACTATTAGTGTCAAGTGGTGTCGTTTCCTTGGGTGCTTTCGCTGTTTCGCAGCGGGTAGAAGTGGCTAAAGCAAAATAGCGTAAAAAGGTTTATGACAGTTTGCATTAATATACCAAGTTTTCTCTTCACCCATGCACTTTGACAGATGCCTTCGAAAGCTACCATGTTGACTTGGGTTGGGATGATGCTGGTGACTACTGTAGATTTCTGCTCAAATGTTTCTTAGAGATCTCTCGAGTCCTTTTACTATTCCATCTCCTCATACTCCCATTTCTGCACTATCAGAGAGATCACTAGCAGTGGCTTATGACATTTGGCTGTAAATTTCATTTTTAACAAGACTCACAGTGGATAATATTTCGAGCATATCTGGCCATCTGTATGCTGTCCCAAAACTCCCATATTGGCGCTTGGCTGAAAAGTACACTTGCACAGAATTTGGTTTTATATTTGTTACTGAATCCATACATTGCAAACTTTGTATTGATTGCATTTGAGCGGTGAAACTTCCTTGAAGAAGTCTCTCTGTGATTTGGTATCGAGCATGTGTGCTTACCAGTTGAGTCTGTCACGACCCTATACTTTATACTATGATGGATATTTATAAATTGTTCAGTAGTTCCCACTTTTTCATAACTAGAGGACATTGGTCCAGTGCCATTGACATATCCATTTGAAACTTTACAATGTCTTTTAATAAGTTTATTTTGCGCAAATCCTTCCACCACGTTTTCCTCAATTTGTCTGTGCTTCCATGTTGTTCATGTGTGTCTGCCAATCATCAACATCTGATAAAATTTACTCCACATTATGCTTTGATGAATGTCCCGTAGGCTGTTTTAATATTCCAACTTTATCATTGGTTGGGGGGATGTTGGTTAAGTCGGTGGAATTTTAATGTTACTTCTTTTGTTTGTACTTAATAAAATGTTTTCTTCCTCCCTTTAAACTGCCTCAAACTCTAGAGAGCTGAGAAATTTTTAATTTGTTTTTTGGTCATTTTGGGGTAATTCCATTGCAGACTAACCAGGAATCTTGGAGCCACGAAAACTGGTGAGTGGGCATGATTTTTAAAATAATATATGGGTTTTATGCTGAATTTTGAGCAGCTCACCAAACTGGGGTGCTTCCTTTGTAAACTGGCCTGCCTGAGCCTACTGCGAGAAAATGTAAACTTTAAAATAATATATCAAACGAGCTCGAATTTTGACAAAATAAGAATCGGAGACTCCTATGACCATCCCAAGACCTGTGAAAATCTCTGAGTTTAAATTTTGCATATTTTTGAGACACAAAATTTGGCTAGGGAGCAGTCGGGAAACAATTAAAAAGCTTGTTAGAATTTCTCTGATCTCGACGAAATCGCACAGGAACACAAGCACATGTGTCAAGAAACTTTTCACCACACAGATTTGTAAGATCATTTATGAGTGTCGAAATTTCAATTGTCAAAGTTGACCACTTAGTCATTTTTTAAAATTGAATTGGTAAACCTTTGTAAACTGCCTTATCTTTCACTCTTGAAAACATGTCAAATTAATCAATGAAACTCTACAATCCGGCGCACAGGTACATTTTGATATAGAGAATTGCAGGTACCAATCTATTTGTTGCGATATCAGTCCAATTGAAAAATACAAATTTTCAAAGTGTTGTCCTCAATTTTGCATCCACAAAATTCGACAACCCTACGCAATTTTTCTATATTGATAGGCGTTTTCTCTAAGGTTTTCAATGCTTTGAAAGAGGTTTGTTTGACGAAACCAGTTATCCCTTGATTTACCTCTGATTTTACGTCTTAGGGGCATTTGTCTTTCAGGTCTTTTCTTTGTTTTTCTTCGTTTTGTCTTTCGTTTTTTGTTTTGATTTTGCCTTAGATTTGTGGTCTTCAGAATTCCGCTCGTTTCGAGCTATCTTAGGCATTAATCGGGTTTGTCTACCTCAGGTTATAAGGGTTTAAAGCATCCTACCAGTGGGGTTTTTCTAACAGATTGCACGCTTTGTCAAAAGTATTTAAAAAGTGGACTTTTTCTTGTTAACTGCACGAAGTAGGAATTTTGTTTATATGTAGAGTAGATTTAAAATCCCACTTTAAAATTTCACAGCATTTTGAGGAGTTTTGCCTATAGTTTTTAATGATAGTGGGATTTTTACACTTGTCTGCATATCATGTCGTTTACAAACGCAAGGTTGCATATAAAATATTATGTTTTCCCTTCACTTTAGTGGACTTTTTATTCATATTTGCATATTCAGTCATGCAGATATTATTCAAAGTTTTATTATTCATGCAACAAGAAAAAGGTGGACTTTTTGGGTGCAATTACATTTATGCCTTGAGTTATTTTAATAAGTCTTTATAACTTAAGCTAATAGTAGCAATTTTTTATAGAAATGCATATATTTTTGTCTTTCTCTTCATATGCATTTACTTTTTCAAAACTCCTTGCCTCTTATTTACTTATACAATCCCTTAAAAGAGCTCGTCTTAAAAGCTAATGGTGGCAATTTTGGTAGAGTTTGCATGTTTTATAAACATATGCAAAAACCTTTAAAAAATACATATGTGAAGATACATATGTGAAGGCCCTTTATAAACCCGTCATTTCTTCCTAGAAAGCCCAATATGAAACTAATGGTGGTGAATTTTAAATTGTTTGCATGTCTTTAAAGAGATATGTTATACGTTTTAATTAGTCATTTCTTCAAAAAAGCTCACGGTTTCATTACTAAGTGCAGGGCGTCGTTTTTTAGGGGATTTGCATATCGCTTTCAAAATGTAAATCATATGCAAAGGATTTCAAAAAGTTTGTTTTCCTCTTAAAACCTCATGGCCTCGATTTTAACAGGCATCACATGTTTCGAAAGCATGCTGAATCATATGCTCTATGCAATGAAAAACCCATCTTTCTTCTTTGAGAGCCCACAGTTTCATTATCGATTGCATGGCGTCAATTTTCTAAGAAGTTGCATGTGTTATTGAAAGGAGATGTATATGCCAATGCTCAGTCAAAACTTATAAGGCTGGGCAGCATATCATCGGCGTGATATATGCATTCATGTGTTTTCATCTTAGGAGCAGTGATGGTGAATTTTTAGAGATTTACATATCTCTTTTGATGAAATGAATCCATACACACCTACGCTTGGGGTTAGAAAGCACGTTTTTCTTTGAACAAATGCATTTCGAAACATGCCTATGTCAATTTGAAACCCATTTAGGGTAGCTAAGGCTGAGTGAAAGCGTGTGGGCTCAAGCGTTTTCCAAGGTATGATTACCATTAAGTATATGGGTGTCATTTCAAATGGTAATGCATATTTCGAAATATATGATTTAATGAATACAAAACATGTGCTTCCTTATTGGCGTCATTTTTTATGTGTTTTACATATGCATTCGAAATTCCTCTCAAAGCACATGCATTCGAAATCCTCATGAATGCTTGTAAGAGAAGTTTGATTTATTCCTCCTCTTGCTGATTTTGTGCATTTTAAAACTCCATGAAAGACATTTGTAATTCATTTTCCAATATATCATTGAAATGCATTGATTCAGCTGGGAGAATTTGTCAATTGCTTCCCCTATCTATTGCCATGATTGGATTCTTTATTTTAATCCAAAAATCTATTGGATTTCTTTCAGATTCTTCCATAGGATTTGAGAAGATTGTTTTCCTTGCATTTCTCAACAAAGAGGTAAGTCTTGTTTTCAATTTTGTTTCAAGTTTGCAAGTGTAGATCTCTTCATTTCTTTTCCAGATTTACATGTTTGAGTGTATTTTAAAGATCCTTCTACTTCCGTCTTGAATTCTCTAAAGTTGCATATGTAAGATGTCATTTATCTTACATATGCAGTCGGGATTAAAAACCCCGTTCTTAAAGATGAAATTTTCCAAAATGCTAAGTATCTTTCCAATATGCAAGAGCTTGCAAAAAAACCCACCTTTTTCCATGTTTTAAAAAAAAAGTTACTTGTGATGGGGTATCAGAATCCCATTTATAAGTAATCAAGTTAAATATGCAGAGCAGAATAAAAAGCCCACCTTCATGCTTTCTTCATGGCCTTTCATGTTGCAATCACTTTCAAATACCTCACATCTCATATCAAATGCTTGTCCGTGTATATATATACATCTCTTATGCTCATTTTGCCCTTTCAAATGCTTGCTGTCCACATAAGCAAAACCTCCAGTAAAACCCGTTTTTATGGTTTTTCTTCATTTCTAGAAGCTGGTTTTTCCTGAACATAGTTGCTTCCCGCTGCTCCTAGGCTTCCCAGCATTATAAGTTTCAAAGATCTATGATTTTTGCGCTGAAAATAGCTTCCTATGGATTCATTGCTTGAAGATGTGCTCAATTTTTGAAATTTTTATGAAACAGTGTCTCTTGCATCCGTATTGGCTATGTCAGAAGAATTTGTTCCTACCAAGGGGAAAGAGAAAAGGAAGATGAAGTATTTGTATGACAAATACCAGAATTCAATTTCTCCTTCTCAGGTTACCTCTTATGTGGAGGATATCAGAGATACAGAGCTTGGTCATTTGGATATGGCGGAGTTCCTTAAAAGGGTCGAGTCTTCATTCAAGTTTGAAATGGTTTTGATAAAGCAGAGTTACATACATATAGTATCCACCTTCCTTGTTGTTGCTTTACAACCTGAGTTTGTAATGGCGTGCGCTAAGAATTTTGATTATGCTTCTAGAACCATCAAGGATCAAGATGAGAACACCATCATAAGTCTTGATCCAGACACTATTGACAGAATTTTTAAGATTCCACCTACTCCTATAGTAATGAATATATCCAAGGGAAAGGCTCTGGAGAGGTGGAATGAGAACAGTAAACCATGCTTTAAATTCATTAATGATAACTAGTTGGTTACAAAGAGGCCTAATCTGGTGAGATGGTCGAAGTAGGTGCATAGGTCAGAATTCAAGGAGGAGATCAATGATCTCATTACTCTGATCAATAGAATTGGAGGGCTCAAAGAATCTTGTTATTTTGAGCCTTGGATGTACAAGATCATTTCTATTATAATCAAATCCAAACAAGAAATATTCTGGGGGGAAATCATCAGCGACATCCTATGTGAGCAATTATCCGAGGTGCCCACTACTTGTACGGTTTATATGAACTCATATCTGGTTTATATTGCTGCTGCCCTAGGTTCGTTTTCCAGTCTTTCCATAAAAGAAGATAGGTCACTTGTTCATGTTCAGGAGTACTATGAGCAGCTCACTTTGAGATACAATCAGATTCATTACCGCAAGGTAAATGATGCTTTCTTCGGGTATTTCATGTGCTTATTCAATAAGGAGCTTCCCAAGAAGCATGTGTTGGATGAAGCATGGAGCAAAGTCTGAGAGTATGGATGTCTTTTTCTGCAAATCCCCAATTTCACGTATCTTAGAGTTGGCTACTTCAAGGGTGAACCCTATACTTTGTCACCTTATCCTATAGATAAGATTATTCTGATGGAGTTAGCACGACAACTAATGGCGGTACAATCATATCAGTCGAACCTACACAAGCCTGGAGTGGGGATTTCTTCACACAATCCATTGAGGATTGGTAGATGTTCCTTAGATACAATACCTAAAGCAAAGAATATGGAATATGAACTTCAAGAGATTACTCTTAAGAAGTTTATCTCCAGGAGTTTCTTTGATTGGAGAGGCCTGAACGATAAGATGAGAAGACGGTTCATGCATGTGCGTTGTCTTGGGGATCTCTGGATTGACATACGCACAGAGGATGATATTAGAAAGATGGACTATGGTAAGTTGACAATAAAGCAAATAGTGGATTTCAAGTTAGCAGAGATCCTTGATGGTGTGGAGGATGATGAGAAGATTCTTGATGAAGATTATGTAAAATATCATGTAGAGAAACTGCCTATTCTGCCACCTTCTTGGTCTGTAAAAGAAATATGTCTATATGGGATAGATTTCAACCCATCCTGCCTAACACAAACATTTGGTTGAAAAGGAGGGGTCTTAAATTCATAAAAGTTAAGATTGGTACAGATTTTGATCCTATTGGGCCAGTGGGTCGAAAATCAGAGATCAAGGGTAGAGGTAAGGATGGAATAGCAATATCAGAGCATTCAGTCATTCCAAAGCTTACCATCAAAGGGGTAAGGCTTCAATTAAAGTTCCAAAACCTCAGAGGGTGCATAGTGAATCAAGTGAAGATGAGATGGCTGAGGAACTTGTTCTTGAAGCATCATTCCCCTTAGTCACATTAGAGATCGTGTATTTTCCAGATTCTGCAACTGTAACAGATGAGCCTCCTGAATCTCCGTTAGACATGGACATAGATTCTTTTTCTACGGTTCATGTCCTTCTTGTGGATCCTGTTTTGGTTGCACATGCAATGCCTATATCCTTCGTAGCTCCTATATTTGCATCAGAGTATCCCTTGAACAATTTGGAGAAAGGGTTTGATACATACTCAACGCCTCCTCCCATCACTAGTGTGCCCATGACATTGTTTGAAACTACAACTGCACAATTTGAACAGTTCATGGTTGAGGTAGCATAAGGTAATCCAACACCAGTGGCGATTCAAACAGAAGCTCCTGCCATAGTCACGACCATGCCACAAATTGAAGTGGGGAGTATTGTATTTTCTACTTCAGTTTTAGAATCTTCAACCTTTTCTTTACCTCCTTGATTGAATTCCATTACCCAAAAGAGGAGGAAGCGGGAGATTTCGCCTGAAGAGTTTGATTTCAAGCAAATCAATAAGGCCAAAGCTTCAAAGAATAAAAGTGCAAAAGTTTTGTCTAAGGTCATGGTAGATGAGCATGAGGTTAAGTTTGCTGAGGTTGTGGAGCCACTTGTTGATAAAACTACTGAAAAACTTCAAGTTGTTGATTATAAATTCACCAGAGTAGAGCTTGGCAAACAAACTCGGTTGGGTTGTCAACATGATGCGCAAGATGTTGTTGCCTCACTTACAGCAAGGAATGACAAATTGTGGGAAAAGAAGAACAAGCTAAAGGCAAAAAATGCTCGTCTTCTAGAGACGATTGAAAAAATGAACAATTCTTCCCAACAAGTTGACCTGATTTCCTCTTCTTTCCCAGAAGAACCTAACAGGTATATTAAAAAACTTGAGACGAAGGCTAAAGGTATGGATGATTGGGGCAGCCAATTAGAAACATAGGGGGTGTTAGTTATTAAAGATGCTTACCGAGTGTTCAAGAATGTCAAGAAGACAGTCACTCAGCTGCAAGAGTTGGTCACATCTTTTGATCAGCAACTGAAAAACTCTAAGTGTAGACTTAGATGTATGGAAGAAAATGGCAGAGGCAGATTTTGACGTTCTATGTGCACATGAAATAATCTCTTCAAAAGACATGTATTTTGACTTCTTGGATCAAATGGCTAATAAGGAGCATCTTTTGAAAAACTTGATAACAAAGATCCATGAGGTTATGCAAGTATGCAAAGAACATGTAGGTATCATTGTCAAAACCTTCGAGGAGTTGGCATGCAAATTGATGACTGAAGATGGTGAACATGTCTCAGAGGAACAAGCTATGATAGGATTTGCACAAGTCATTTGACAAGAGCTTGAAGTTCAGACTTTTAGTTTGAACTCCATGGATAAATTGGCAGGTTTTCGAGGTGTTCAAAATCAACTACAGAATAACCTAGGTGGATACAACGGTGTGGCTTCAAAGGCAGCAAGTGTAGCACGCAAGATTACAACCATTGCTCAGCATACAGGAGCACTAAATCCATCTGTGATACACAAGTCTCTTTGCCAGTTCGAGACTTGTATAAATTTCCTTTGAAGTGTTTTTAGAACACTTAGTTTTTTAAGTTTCGTGTGGAATCTTCGACAGATTGCATAATGTACATTGTAATTGCATGCGATAGTATCACATGCAAAGTAGTCCCATGTAATCATGTTGTAAGTACATTAGGTCTTGTGCCATTGAATAAGTCAAAGTTAGTTAGTTAGGGATAAGGATTGAATAAATCAAAGTGGTTAAAGGTTTCCCCTTTCTTCTCCGCTTTCTTCTCCTCATTTTCTTACATAAAGGAGTGAGACCTTGTAATGTCCCCTTTCTAGAATATAATTTAATAAGAAATAATAAATAAATAATAATATAATATAAAACATATTATTAATATGATAATATGATATATTATTAATATAATAATATAATATATCATTAATATAATAATATAATATATAATATATAATTTCTATAAAAATATTAAAATTAAAATATAAAATAATAAAATTAAAATATAATGTAATTAAACTTAGTTAAGTTAGTGAAGGGTCAAAAGGCATGAAAGGAAAAGTCGTGACTCTAAACATCAGATATAAAAGGGGAGAAGAGAACATCTTAAAAAAGGTTTGTGACTCTTCCAAAGGGTAGTAAATCTGAAGGGTTGTGACTCTTTTAAATGGTGGTAATTCTGAAAGGTTGTGACTCTTCCAAAGGGGTAGCAATAATCAAAGGTTGTGACTCTTCCAAAGGGCAACAATGATGAAGGGTTGTGACTCTTCCAAAGGATGGTAATTCTGGAAGGTTGTGACTCTTCCAAAGGGTAGTAAATCTGAAAGGTTGTGACTCTTCCAAAGGGCAACAATGATGAAGGGTTGTAACTCTTCCAAAGGGTAGTAAATCTGAAAGGTTGTGACTCTTCCAAAGGGGCAGCAATAATGAAAGGTTCTGACTCTTCCAAAGGGCAGAAATAATGAAGGGTTGTGTGATGTCCACAAATTAGCAGGTTCTGGGAGACTGAATATGGTTAGCTCACCAGCGCGACCCTCGTGAGCTGACAGTTTGTTTTGAGGGTCTCGGCGTTCAGATTATATTTCTGGACTTTCTATTTTTAGACTTACTATTTATAGTAAACCAGTTGGTGGCCAGTTACTATTTCTGGCAGTGCAGTTGAAGACCAGGTTGATCAGTGGACGCAGAATTCGTCATCAGAGGCATAAATAATATTAATTAATAACGATATGTTATTAATTAATAAATGGTATAGTATTATAGTATTATTAACTTATTACTATAATACTTTTAGAAGTTGACGTTTTGAAGACTGGATAACTGAGAATTGGTTTTAGAAACTCTTGCATCCAAAGAGCTATATATTCAGGCTTATTGTGGAGTTGAGATATCGATTATCTTTTATTAAAATCCTTGGTATTGAGACTTATTCTCATTTTTTCTGAGCCCTTGCTGTTTTAAAAGGGTCAAATTAATTCTGGAAGACTGATTCTTCCTTGAATTAATAATCCATTGATTGCTGGTTTATAATCAATGTACTCCTGACTGTTCGACTGTAGCTAGAGGTGGATTTCACAGTATTGAAAGCACACTGAGGGTGCAAGTTGGTCTTTAATAAATTCTGGATCGAATCATTTCCTGGAGAAGAACTATTCATCAGCAAGGAAAACGTGGGTGACAGCTATAGTCACGTGATTGCATTAGAGACTGCTACGGCTGAGAAGGGCTGAATTGTATGCTGGCCGCCACTTCCAATCACGCTAAACAATGTAGTAGCAGACCGAAGTGAATGCACAGGCCGCGGGAGTCAATAGGAGGCCGCATCCACAAGTAGCAGACCCTGCATAACCCAGGGTGGAGTCCAATAAAAGGGTCGCGGGATATTATAACAGTGTCGTCTCTAGGCGGCCAGACTTCTCCCCATCTGCGCATAGCCACTTAGGGCCATCCACTTCCGATAACGGGTCGAGATTAATTGGCATCACCAGCCGCGTGATCTGCAAAGAGATAGCTGCCATCGCAAGTGGAGTGTGAAACGCCACCAGGGAGACAGAGGCTGGGAACTGACATCTCAGCAAGTGCATATGTAACACCAAGTTCTTTACTTGTTTATGCATTTAAAATGAGTAATAAATGTTAGCATTGCCTTCAAAACTTCTGCTAGTTTTAAAAAGATGGAAAGGTTGATTGTATGAAAGGCCCATTTTGATTTAATAAATACAATAAAAGGAGTGTCTGTGAGAAGTTATTGTGCTTGAAGTTAAATATCAGTTAAATTTTTAGAGGAGCCAACCCAGGCTCTTCACAGTGGTATCAGAGCGGTTTCCTGCCAGCCTGCAAGGAAATCGGGTCCAGATTACTTTAATTTATTTGAGGATAAAATTATGGCAGATGACAGGAGATTTATTCCTGGCAGACATTATTACAGGAGAGGCGCGTCGCCTCCACCAAATGTGGATGATGCAAAGATCCAGTTTGGTACTGTACTAGGTGATGATAATAATGCAGGTTGATCAACAGGCCGGGCCGGGCCCACCGAAGCAGATATAGACAGGGAGGCTAGGGAAACCTTCCGAAATTTAGCCGCAGGCCAGCATCATGTAGTTGATGTATTACATGAACTGTCTGACACCTTGAGACGATTCAGTCTTTCCAGAGGATAGAGCAGAGAGAGATCACGTGATGCTTCTATTGCATCACATCAGTCGCGGGCTGATGACCGGCACAGAGAGTATGAGCCTTGGACTCTGAGACAGGAGAGAGCTAACAGGACAGCTGATAGGAGAGATCCATTCAGGCCCCAAGGGCCTAGATTTATGAGGCCAGAGACTGACACCCCCAGTGTTGATGATGAGAGTGGTCCCTTTGCTAACGACATAGTTTCACACTATGCTGAATGGGACGCCCTTCCCCCAGCCTTGAAACAAAACTTGAATTTTGACCGTTACCTGACTCAGAAATGAGAACACACTAGAGGAAGACCTACACAGGATAGGCAGAGAATGGGGAGTAACGATTTAAGACAGGTAGCTAGCAAGATGACGCTAGCACACTTTGATGGCAGCAGCAGGGTCACTGCTAGGGCTTGGATCCACAAGCTCGATACTTACCTTGCATTGCGTCCAATGACTGAAATGGACGCTATTAGATTTGCAGTTCTACATTTGGATGGATCTGCTCAGGGTTGGTGGTATCACGGGCTTAGGTCATTACACCATGATCGGATCACCGTCTACCAGGAGTTCGTGGATAGATTAATTGAGCGCTTCGACAGGAAAGACCCCGAGGTCTATTTTAGGGAGTTAGCTCAA
>MU225900.1:1332655-1343966 GCA_018584345.1 Thuja plicata | reverse complement strand
ATACAGAGAGCCCAGAATGTACAGAAATAGTATGCAGATCAGAAGAGGACAGCCCGCTCTTTTGAGGTTGGGGACATGGTTTATCTTATGCTACAGCCTTATAGGCAATCTTCTATCAAGAAGAGTGGAGCTGAAAAGCTCAAAACACGGTACTATGGGCCGTTCCGGGTGGTTAGATGAGTTGGAGAGGTGGCTTATGAACTGGAGCTACCAGAGGATAGTAGAGTGCATAATGTGTTTCATGTTTCGCGCCTTAAGGAGGCCTTAGGCCGAACAGTGACTCCTTCTGCTATGTTACCACCCATGGATGATGAGGGAAAACTGGAATTGATACCCGAGGCTATTTTGGATATCCGCGAGAGGCAGTTGCGTCTGAGGACCATCCGGGAGTATTTGGTCAAGTGGCAGGGGTTACCTGACGAGGATGCCACTTGGGAGGCCGAGGATATTATGCAGTACCCGGGATTATGATTGCTTGAGGACAAGCAATTTCAGGGAGGGCGGACTGTGATGTCCCCAAATTAGCAGGTTCTAGGAGACTGAATATGGTTAGCTCACCAGCGCGACCCTCGTGAGCTGACAGTTTGTTTTGAGGGTCTCGGCATTCAGATTCTATTTCTGGACTTTCTATTTTTAGACTTACTATTTATAGTAAGCCAGTTGGTGGCCAGTTACTATTTCTGGCAATGCAGTTGAAGACCAGGTTGATCAGTGGATGCAGAATTCGTCATCAGAGGCGTAATTAATATTAATTAATAACGATATGTTATTAATAAATGGAGAATTGGTTTTAGAAACTCTTGCATCCAAAGAGCTATATATTCAGGCTTATTGTGGAGTTGAGATATCGATTATCTTTTATTAAAATCCTTGGTATTGAGACTTATTCTCATTTTTTCTGAGCCCTTGCTATTTTAAAAGGGTCAAATTAATTCCGGAAGACTGATTCTTCCTTGAATTAATAATCCATTAATTGCTGGTTTATAATCAATGTACTCCTGACTATTCGACTGTAGCTGGAGGTGGATTTCACAGTATTGAAAGCACACTGAGGGTGCAAGTTGGTCTTTAATAAATTCTGGATCGAATCATTTCCTGGAGAAGAACTATTCATCGGCAAGGAAAACGTGGGTGACAGCTATAGTCACGTGATTGCATCAGAGACTGCTACGACTGAGAAGGGCTGAATTGTATGCTGGCCGCCACTTCCAGTCACGCTAAACAATATAGTAGCAGACCGAAGTGAATGCGCAGGCCGCAGGAGTCAATAGGAGGCCGCATCCACAGGTAGCAGACCCTGCGTAACCCAAGGTGGAGTCCAGTAAAAGGGCCGCGGGATATTATAACAGTGCCATCTCTAGGCAGCCAGACTTCTCCCCATTTGCGCATAGCCACTCAGGGCCATCCACTTCCGATAACGGGTGGAGATTAATTGGCATCACCAGCCGCGTGATCTGCAAAGAGATAGCTGCCATCGCGAGTGGAGTGTGTAACGCCACCAGGGAGACAGAGGCTGGGAACTGACATCTCAGCAAGTGCATACGTAACACCAGGTTCTTTACTTGTTTATGCATTTAAAATATGAGTAATAAATGTTAGCTTTGCCTTCAGAATTTTTGCTAGTTTTAAAAAGATGGAAAGGTTGATTGTATGAAAGGCCCATTTTGATTTAATAAATACAATAAAAGGAGTGTTCTGTGAGAAGTTATTGTGCTTTAAGTTAAATATCAGTTAAATTTTTAGAGGAGCCAACCCAGGCTCTTCACAGGTTGTGACTCTTTTAAACGGTGGTAATTCTGAAAGGTTGTGACTATTCCAAAGGGTAGTAAATGTGAAAGGTTGTGACTCTTCCAAAGGGGCAGCAATAATGAAAGGTTGTGACTCTTCCAAAGGGAAACAATGATGAAGGGTCGGGACTCTTTTAAAGGGTGGTAATTCTGAAAGGTTGTGACTTTTCCAAAGGGTAGTAAATCTGAAAGGTTGTGACTCTTCCAAAGGAGCAGCAATTATGAAAGGTTGTGACTCTTCCAAAGGGCAACAATGATGAAGAGTTGTGACTCTTTTAAAGGGGTGGTAATTGTGAAAGGTTGTGACTCTTCCAAAGGTAAACAATGATGAAGTTTTGTGACTTTTCCAAAGAGTAGTAATTGTAAAAAGGTTGTGACCATTGCAAAGGGCAGACATGATGAAGAAGTGTAACTCTTCTCCACATTGGAAGATATAAAGGGGGGATGTTTCTTTTGAAGGACATGGAAGGGAGAGAAATTTGGAGAATAATATATTACTCTCAAAGGCAACAATGAAAAGTGGTGACTCAATTCTAATGAAAGGTGGTGACCTTTTCAATAAAGTATAAAGGAGATTTCATTCCAATCCGAAAAGGAAAAGGAACAATAAAAGATTATTATTCAAATTTTGAGAGCAAAGGCAAAGTAAAAGGTGACCCCGAATGGGGACATTACAGACCTATTGTAATATTTTCATCTTTTGTCGTGTGCAAAAAAACCATACGCAAATCTCTTGTATTCTGAAAACTTTGAGTTTCATTGTGCAAAGTTGAGTAATTGAATAAAGGAACAAGGGTTAGCAAACCTTGTGTTGTTTATCTTGAAAATTGATGTGTATTCTTATGTTGCATTCGTTGATCCTTCTTCAAATCAATAGTTGCCTTGTGTATATCATTAGAGCATTTTAATTTGAGTTTTCTGAAGACTTTGTACTTCAAAAAATCAGGATTACTATAGATAGTAGTGGCTGCAACAATTCGAAGCTGAAGACTTTGGGCTTCAGTGATAGAATTTTTTTATTGAAGTAGGGGGTATTCGAAGAAAGACTGTGCTTTCTCGTATATTCGGATTTTAGAGTAATCATCTGAAGTAGAGATAAGAGACTTTGTGCTCTTATATTTGTTTCATTTTTAGTTAAATTAGACTGTTGTCTTGAGCATTGTTCTTATGTCAATTCTTAAGCCACCGGTATTACCTTAGCAAGAAGAATTGTTTGTAGTACAGTTCAGTTTTTATTGAAGCCACATGTGGTAAGGAAGGAACCTCCCTTATTGCTGAGAGGAGAAAGAAATTTCACGTACACCTACCTAAAAGTAACAATTTTGTCAAGTTGTAGTCTTAGTGACTTGCAAATATTTTACCCAACACAAAGTATGCTTTTGACTAATTTTGTTACTGTGCAGATGAAAGATTTTTATAAACTGCCATTGGTTTTGGCTTAGGGAAAATATCAAACAGACTGATAGGGCATTGAAAATTGGCATAGGGCTATATTATGATATGGAAAATTTGCAGGGATCAATCAATTTGGAAAGAAAGGTTATAAGTATCGAGGAATTCATTTTCAAAAGTGGCCACTTGTGAGGATTATGACATTAAACCTGTGTATACAGTAGAAATCAATCATTTGACAAAAGTATCAAATTTGGTTCTGGAAGGCTGAAAATGAATGTATACACATTTATAATTGGTAAATAGGCTTTCATGGATAATTCACTTATTTGGCGTGAGATTTAGGTCACTTCTAGGGTTTTCTCTTTATATGGAACTCCAAATTTTGCCAAAATTTAGAGTCCCAACAACACACACGTACCCATACGCACCCAAACCCCTAAAAACAATTTCACGCACCCACGTACCGAGTTCTCGTACCTGCACCCGTCCCCGAACCCAAACCAGTAACTTAGACTATAGACACTCAACTCTCACCACCTCCTAACTTCACATCCTAACACTGTCGACATTCCCTCATTATCAAGTTAATTCCTCTTTTGATTTAACACCACTACTTAATTAAACGATTTGTATTATTTAGTTAACTAAGCTAAAGCTCATACTTTTATTCAAAATAAATAAATAAATCTGTTTTCACTTATTCTCCTCAAATAAGAAAATTTTAATTATCCACTCATATGACATCATAACTCCATGAATCCCTCCCATTTTTAGTACATGCACAACTAATTAGTCCATATAAATAATTATAAAAAACTAACTACCTTCACTCATTTTAAAGCCCAATAAAGAGCAACCACAACTCCCGTGTGACTACTCTTAGTCAACAAAGATTCTTCAGTCATCTCAATTGATCTCAATCATTAACTCAAAATCAAATTATTCACCATTGGCATCCTCAATCTAATATCTATAAGTTCAACACAATCTTTCATCAAAAGATTAATGATGTTTAAAGCTTGAAAAGTACATGGTGCAGAGATTTCATACAACGTAATGTCCCTCCCTAATTAATGAGACTAATAATTTAATTTTTTAATTACATGCTAAGTAGTCCCTGTTAATGTTTTGAACAAGAATAGCATAAAACAAATAGCAGAAATCTTAAAAACACAAGAACACCAAAGATACACTGGGAAAACCCTCCTCAAGGAAAAAAACCCAGCCACACCAAGAAAGATCATTTATTAAATAATAATGAATGTCTGAAAACACACACTCTAACTTCTGCAACTACATGCACTTGAGGAACAATACTCAATGTTTTCTCTTCACAATTTATTGACTGATTGAACAACAAGGAAACTTCACACTCAATACTCCAGAATATGCAAAGGACGCCAAATACGTCTGAGAAACAATGGAAACTATAAACAATAATAATATCCTCCACAAAATGACCCTGACAATTGGTATCAGCTACACATGATAATGACCAGAGAATGCTACAGAATCGCGTACAACTGGAAGGTAAGACAAATTCCAAAATAAGATAAACAAGGATGAAGGACTCTTATAACTCTGACTGTCGCGACACATGTATAGTCAGCAGGCACCAAAAATGTGTCGTTTCATAAGCTAGAATTGAAGACTCTCCATCGTCTTCAATGATCGTCCCAAAAGATGTGACTCTTGAATATATGAGAAAACGGTCACACTACAAAAGATATGTCCGACTCAAAAGCCACGTATACATGTGGCTCTTCAATTACTAGCAGTTACGTGAGTATAAGAATCATAAAACGCTGGTGAAGATGACAAATGCAAATAGAAACAACCACGGCAGGTAAGAAGATAGCTCCTGCAGCTACCAAACTTTAACACTCCCTCTTAGCAAAGGAGATATCTTACCAAATACTGAAGTCATGGAATCTCTCAACATGACACTCACAATGGCTTCACCCATTTGTGAGGAAAACAAAGTTTATCACGGATTCTCTCAACGTGATAGCATCATGGAGTCACTCAACATGATGTTTACCATGGCTACTCCCATCTGTGAAATAAACACAAGCTCACATCACGGAGTCACTCAACGTGATGTTTTCATGGAGTCTCTCAACATGACATCCAGTATGGCTACTCCCATGAGTGGAAAGAGAAACAAGGGCTTTCACCTGAAATTTGTCTCAGAGAAAAATGCATTACAAGGGCTTTCACCTCAAATTTCTCCGTCTCAAAGAAAAATGCATTATAGCGCATAACAAGAGCAACTAATGTTGAGACTCCCTCTCAGCAGAGACTCCCTCTCAACAAGGGCAGCATTCTAACAGCTTAGATTATCACAATAAATTATATTAACTCCAATGATTGACCAAACAAAGAGCTTTCAAAGCCACACCACTTCACGAGTTTGTTGATCCTCTGCAAAGAACTTGGCACTCTCCATCTGCCACTCAAGCTCCCTCTAAATCTCTAACCCGATATGAAGGAAGAGTCACTGTAGAGACCTTGTACACTCGAACCAGGCAATATACTGATGGAACAACAAGGAAACTTCACACTCAATACTCCAAAATATGCAAAGGATGCCAAATACATCTGAGAAACAATGGAAACTATAAACAATAATAATATCCTATACAAAATGACCCTGACAAACTGTATCAGCTACACATGATAATGACCAAAGAATGCTATAGAATCGCGTACAACTAGAAGGTAAAACAAATTCCAGAATACAATAAACAAGGATGGACTCTTTTAATTCTGACTATCGCGACACATGTACAGCCGACAATTACCAAAAAGGTGTCGTTTCATAAGCTGGAGATGAAGACTCTCCATAGTCTTCAATGATTGTCCCAAAAGACGTGACTCTTGAATATACAAGAAAACGATCACGCTTCAAATGATATGTCTGACTCAACAGCCACGTATACATGTGGTTATTCGATTACTAGCAGTTATGCAAGCACAAGAATCATCAAACGCTGATAAAGATGACAAATGAAGATAGAAACAACCACTGCAGGTAAGAAGAAAGCTCCTGCAGCTACCGAACTTTATCGGTTCCCACATTAGCAATTAATTAACATACAAATATTTCACCTACATTTATATTATTATTTGAAAAGCTGACATATTCATTTTGTCTCATGCTACTCGAGGGAATTTAAAATTAAAAAAAGATTTAAAGAATTCCCTAGCAGTTACTTAGGAAGTCAAATTAAAGGAGATGGGGAGTTTCAATCAGGGGACTAGAGTTCTGATTTGAAAAGGAATTTGCAGATTTTGCACTGGTTTCAGCTTCTGGAGAATGCAAACTCTTATGGGGAACATTACCTTCAGGGTTGTAAAATATCCTCAAGGAATTTTAGACTTTAGTTTTAGTTAGTTTGGAAGGAAAATTATTATCAACTCAGGAATGATAATAGATTAACATAACATGTTTGTGCCATGAATATTTAATTGTCTAGCTTGGACGTAATATCCCTTTCCTTCAACAGAACTTTCGTGGAGAAAATGTATATATAGAAAACAACTCTCTAATCATATATAGATTTATATCGACACTGGTTAATCATTCTGGGAACTTCAAAAATATTCTTGATGCATATTATTGAGTTTACAATTCTGAGGAAAGAATCTGGGAGACTTGGATGTTTAGTGTTGAGATAAAAAACAATTGAGAATTGGGAACAAGAAGTGACTTCCTGATAAGCACCACAGTGAAAAGTCTAGGTTATTTGTAGCAAGTAAACCAATAAATCCATGGACGAAATGAAGTTTACGGGAGGTTCTTTATTAAGTCAAACTCTATTATGAGTTCTTCAGAGCTTGTGAATTGGATCAAAGCTGCGGAGAGCCTTTGTCGTTACATGAGAGTCTTGCTATTACATATTGTTGCCCCCCTTTCCTGTGCAATCCAATTTTCGAAATTTTTAGGTCTATTTTTTCCACCAAAATATATGGCTCAAGTTTAATTTTTAATAAACGATTAAAATAATTTTCGGAATAATTTTAATTATTTACTAATTCCCCTTGTTCATACCTTCGAAACGAGCCTATTTTTGCGAAGAAACTGTGAAAAAATCCCCAAGTTATGCCTTGTTGCTCGAAATGTCAAAATTCCTAACTCAAAAGGTTTTTAATGCTCGAAAAACGAGCATTCACAACTTAGAAATGCAAAAATGCTTACAAATTTGGGAATTCAAAACCAAATTGGTTTAAAATGCTCAAAAAGCGAGGACACATAGCTTTGAGGTTTTGAGTGCTCAAAAAACGAGCATACATAACAAAAAGGGTTGTGGATGCTCAAAATATGAGCAGGCATACCTCGTAATGGTTGTGAAAGCCCAAAAAACAAGCATTTATAACCGTTAATTAGAATGCTTGGAAAAGTCAAATCCACAACCTCTGAAAAGTTAGCATTGCTAAAATCTTAAACATTTCTAACTGACAAGCTCAACCTACCTATTTGAGAAATCAAGAAATAATTTCTTGAACTGCATAACTGTTTTTTCCGTGATAGCAGAGTGCAGAAGAAAGCATTGAAATTTCAAAGAATGTCTTAAAGAGATGTAAACTTGCACCATACTGAGTCCACGCAATGTACATGACACAGATTTTCGTTGAGAAAGTTTGGTGAAGCTTTCAAGAAAATGGGAGTGGCGGTCTCCTCCTACCCGCGCCACTATGGAGCGCATACAGAGGTTTGTAGAACCATGGCAGAGTGCCATACATTCGACTAAATGCCTCAAGGATATGTTAGGCATGAAAGGAGCAGATCCGAATATTTTATCTGGCGTTACATGAAAATGGGGAGCTCTTGACAATATGTACGCATTCACTAGAAAGTGGAGAGTCCAATGATCAGATTTGCAAGAGCTGTCGATGGTCATGGTAGAAAAGGTGATGGCTGGTGTAAACAAAAGATTCAGTAATCTCTTCAACGACCCTCCTAGTTGGCATGCATGCTAAATGTGGAATCACAGCTTTGGCACATGAACGGTTTAATCAAATGCAGTGCACACAGATTTGGTTGATTAAAAAGTTTTAAAAACTTTATTGTAAATACATTCGGCTGATGTAGAGGCCGAATTCCGTGATCTTTGACAGTCTCCTTCCTGTCGTGCCAAACTCAGGCTTGAAACAGAGCATCAATATCCAACAAAGCACAGTTTCGATCGGTTCATGGTCTTGGTGGACGTGAATGCTAAATGTGGAGTCATATTTAAAGGGTTAATATGGTTTGAACAGAGCCGTCTCAAGAGACGCAATAATTGAAGGATGTTCCTTGCTGGAAAAAGAACTTGAAGACTGTCATGACTGCTGTATGTGGCTGAGAAGCGGTTTGGTTGAACGGTGTTTAGAAACTTCGAGACTTCTCAATGTAAGGTCACATAGGATGTATGTCAACTGTTTAACAGAATGTCTCTAAGATGCGTCATCACATGAAATGTAATGTTGCAGGATATTCACTGAATGGATTTGCTGAAGGAGTCTTAAAGCTTTCATGCAGTTGGCGAGTATAAAGTTGAAGTCTCCAACCATTCTCACGCCCTCCCTGCTTGTGACCTAATCGAAGCATGGGAACTGTTTGACAAAAATGTGCAGGCAACAGATTTTGCAAGGGAGTAAATGAATCTAATTCTACAATCTGCACAACATTCTTCTCAGATATTATAAATGCAAGAGCTCCAATAGATGTGTATAAGAACATGGAAGCATTGACAAGATAATGCATATATAATGTTTGACCCAATACCTTGACTGCAAGGTGTGCGCAAAAGGATTTGCTGGAGAGACTTTAGAAACCATATGACAAAGTCCGATAAATGAAGAATTTTGTCAATGCTATGTTCTGAGATGTTCTGATAGATTTGTATGCAAAATGTGGCAGCATGTGAAATGCGCATTAACTGTTTGACAGAATACCATAAAATGCAACAGTAAGGTGAGAAGTTCCATTAGATAAATTCTGGACAAAGACTGACAGACAGATAAGATCGGACCAAGTATAAGAGACATGGTGCATGGTGAATTGTTGAATTGTTGCTCTTTATAGCTTATTTCACTCAAAAGTCAGAATGCAAGGTGGAATGTTATTGCGATTACATACGTGTTAATGTACAGGTCTCCTACTCGTGTTATTTACAGCCTTGGTGGTCATCATTGAAATTGTCCTCCTTATATATGGTGATCTCAAGAGCTTGTGATACGGGATATATGTTGACACCAGGATTTTGAGAGTTTGGGGGTTGTGGGCCTAGTAAGTGACAAGTGTGATAAATACAAGGAGATGCCACTATCGTGATATCATAGGGAAGACATAAATAAGATTTTTGCAAAGGAATGAAAGATATTTAAAGAGAGGAGGCAGATTCTAAATTACTGTGAAGAATATCAGTGACCTTAAGTAGACTAAAATGAAATATAAGTACCAAAAGTATGATTATGCTTCCAATTTAAAATGTACACTTCCCGAGATAACAGATACATTGTTGGGCCATGTCAACCTACCTGACTTTTGGAAGTCAATGGAAACACAAGAAAAACCCCTTGTAACCTCACAGATGTTATCCAGTGGCTTGGCACGTGCAGGAGGTCACCCAGTGTCAATCCAGTGTCCAGAGTTGGTATTAGAATGCATGAAGGCATATAATCCAGATACACAGGAGGTAATAGCAGAAGATAACAAGGTGGTGGCAAGGCTAGACCCAATATCTATTGCGATTGTGCTTCGATTACCGATCAGAGATCAGTACACAAATGTCAACAAAGAGTATGCAGAAGAATATTTTAGTAATAACAAGGACACGTGCCTTAACAGCCTAGCCAAATATTGGCTTATAGTGCCCAAGAAAGGAAAGTCACAGTTACCAAAGGTGATTCACAGGTCTTTACTGAAGGAGGATGTTGCCAACATGGTTATTTTTCTTAGCAGAATAATGGGGAATAAAGATTCACATGAATTTGAAGGTTGGATGTTTCTTTTTATTAGCATCATCTGCGAAAGCAAATAGTTCATTGATTGGGAAGAAATTATAAGCGATAATCTACACAGTTAGCTAATGGGGCTCGAAGCAATCACTGTTTTTATATGAATTCCTACCACTTTTGCGCCATTACAGGAATGAAAAGTTGCCCAGGATTAAATGAGCAAGGTATATATGATGATGCCGCTTTAATTTACGATTATCATCCGTAGTTACAATTAGAAAACAGTTACCACCACTTTAAGAGGGTGAATGATGCTTTTACAATGCTTACATTTAGAGAACTCCAAGGGAATATCGGGCTCAGAATTTCACCAGAGGCAGCTACAGTGATTCAATAATTTGGGAATTATTTTATTCAATTACCGAAATTTACCTATTTTAGGTTGGCAGGTTATGATGGGTACCCTTTCATGCTACCGAGGTTCGTGGATGATAAGTTGGCATTAATCAAAATTTGCAGGCAGATCTGCCAGATTAACAGAATTTGCAGGAACAAATGGGTGATCACAGCATTCGGCGCATTTCAACCATGACATTCGAATTTTCCCGAATGTCAAACTTTAATATTAAATTCATTCAAATTCGGCATAATATTCGTACTAAAAAAATAGCGGACTGTTTTCACGCAAAAGGATACTTTCCAAAACTGGTTTAAGCGTTTCAGAAAATAATGTCGAAGATTATTGGCTTTTTTTAATTATAAAATGCTGCTCACGGCTGATAAGAACACACAGCGGCAGTCAATAGTAGCAAATCGTCTGCCGCAACTTTGGAAATCCGCGCACGAAGCAAAGAATCGTCTGGAACTCCTTTGCTGTGACTCGTTTGCAAACCCTCACACCGTTTCCTCTGATATCTTTTTCCTCCACTTTGTTTCATATATTTGTTTCCTTCGTTTTTTTGAAGTTTAGTTTAGGTTTTAAAAATTAAAATTGCGTTGAAATGTTATAGCAATATATAATAATATATTATTAAATATTAATTATTAATTAACAAATAGTATAATAGAGAAGATTGCGTTGAACTGTTATAGGAATTTATAATAAAGATATAATATAATATTTGAATTTATTAATATTGTTATATTTTATTTTTACAATTAAATTTATAGACTATAGTAACTCT
>MU225900.1:1319444-1332387 GCA_018584345.1 Thuja plicata | reverse complement strand
AGTGCTAAGTGTTCCATTCATTCTCATGAGAGATGGGTTCATGTGAACCACTACTCATGAATTATGGGTCAATGAGTTTGACTCAAAAACTACACAGCTGAATCCTGATAGCAATATCACAATTTGATATGCTGTGGAAAAATATCTCCTACTATTTAGCAATGTTAAACCATTTTGATAATTTATTGGATATATAACTTCAATTTTAAAATATATATAAGGTGAATTTAATTTTGGATTTTTTTCCGAATTTTCACCCTTGGCGAACTTCATCCGAATTTTATGGTTGCCGAACTCGAATTTGAATTCGAACCTTGTGACTTAGGTGACAGGTATTCAGTTCCCGATAAGTATTGGCCACTACACTTGTGAGTCTTATTTTGATGCCAAGGACATTGAAAGATCAATTGCTAAAATCAGCCTATATACTTATAATATGTGGTTTCCCTTTGACAGTAAGGGTTATGCTATGAAAGAATTGGGACTCGGTCCTGGTTTCAATCATTTTCCTAATGTTGAGGACTTCTGTGATGATTGTGAAGATGATTTTAAAGTTCGGAGGAGAGATTGGATGAGGCTCACAGCGAAACAAATAGTTGACTTTAAGCTGGAATTGGATGTAGCTGGAATAGAAGATGATGAACTGAATTTGATGGATCCTTTTTATTATGAAAAGATACAGTTACTTCAATTACCACCTATAGACTGGAGGACTCCAAAATTGAAAAATTTAGATGAAAGAACCACTTTAGTTGTTAAAAGCAATAAAGAATGGGTAGAAAATAAAAGACTTGAAACTACAGCCACCCGGCCTTTAGTGAAAGGAAGTGCTTTCACAAAGAAGAATGATACTCATGGAGCCTCTTCCTCCAATCCACAAACTGTTATCTCTGACAAAAATTCCCAACAAGTGCCATCAGGAAACAGTGGTGATGATGAAGACATGCAAGATCTCACCAAAGCATGTGAAGGAGACTTTACAGTAAAGAAGAAGAGGTTCAGAACCAAGACTAGAGTGACAAATGCAATTCGGGAAGATAAAGGAGAAGATGAAAATGCCATCATTCAGGAACCTAATGATAATAATGAACAGCAAATTCCAAATGTTCCATCACCTGTCGTCATGGCTCCTCCTCTGCATAATGACTTTGTTCCATCCGAGATACCAATGATAGATATCACTCAAGATGATGATCAAATGCCATCAATTCCCAATCTGACAATGTCTTTGAATCCATCATTCATCGACATTCAAGAACCTTTGTAGACCTCTTCCTCATCTTGGTTACAGAAGAAGAAAAGAGTGGTACAGGTGGTGACTCCTAATTTAGATGCAATTGCAAATATTCTTCAAAAATCAGCAAAGGCGAAGAAGACCAAGGTAATGTCCAGGTTCACAGTTGATGCATCTTCAGGGATGTTAAATTTCGATCAGATTTGAGTGTAGATGGAATTTTAATTTTAATTATGTTATTTCTCACAATTTAATAATGACTGAAATACTTTATCTTTATATATATATATATATTCCTAAACAATAATATTCTGAATATATATATATGAGAGAACATATCAATTGTTATCTTGCACTTTCAAATTACTGTACTTGATTGTCCTCGATATGCCTCTCATATGATATATATATAGTGAAGATAAGGCATGCCTATGAAGAGACATGCCTTCACGTGAACTAAGTTCGCGTGGAGACATGCCTCTCCATAGACATACTCCTTCATAACACAAACGGATAATATTGGTTTTAAACAAAACTGTTGTGCATAAACGATAATGCATAAACCAATATATGAATCGGTATAATTCACGATGCATAGACTGATGCTTAGTAATCGGTATTACTACCAATACATAACCGATACTTAGTAATCGGTATTGCTATCAATACAAAGCACGATACTTAGTATCGGTGTTCATTATCAATACAAAACACAATACTTAATATCGGTGTTTACTAGTAACCGATACTTATTACCATGTAAACATCGATACTAATTATCGATGCTTGTTCATTGATACTATATGCAATTTGGTATATATATTAATCAGTCGATATATATAATCAACTCAGTATAATTGATACTTTAATCAATTCCATTTTATATATTATAATTTGATTGATATTATTATGTATATATAATGTATACAAATATATATATATATAAAGAGGCACTTGAATGTTATATATATATATATGAATGCTATATATATATCTTGCTCAATTTCAATCATAATTATAATAATAATCATTTATATGTGTATATGGTTTCATTGATTGGATTTCTCCGACCAAAGCTACACATCATTAACAAGGGAATCTTTGTGTTGAAGTGGCTAGGCCAATCACAGAAAAGAACATTGAAGAAGCTAGTAAAGGTGACTTTAGCATTAGCAAGGTAGAGCTTGGCCCGCCACCAACTGAAAGAAATATTCACAACTTTAAAATATTTTTAGCCCAACTAGTACAAAGTGCCAGGAAAGAGAAGCAATCAAAAGATCAGCTCAAAAATCAAATGCAGGTCTTAGTATCTTATATCAATTCTATTGTTGATTCTTCAAATGTCTTTGGCAACAAATTCTACATCAGCTCTCACAGGTCCAGGAGGCATACTTGAAAAGAAGGTTGTTGAAGACATACACAAATGTCGGTCTCATAGTAAGATGGTCGAAGCAAGGATAAATGAAATGAAGAAAGAAGGTTTACATTTCGTGATCAAAGCAAAATATAATCTATGCGAAAATTCTTTTACAAGAACAGGAGATGGCAAAGGAACTGGAAATGACTAAAGAACAAAATGTGGCTTGGCAAGGAGTGACAAAAGAACTTCAAGAAATGTCAAAGGTTGATTTAAATACCTTAATTGATGAAAAGGTATTCTCCAGTCCAGAAGACAATCAATCAAATGTCTGGTGCAAAAGTATAAACTGGAAGGCAACAAATATTAGCCGAGGTTTGGTTGAATATGAGAAGTTGATAACAACTTGTGAGAAGGTAAGAACGAAAATACTGGAGGAGGTTGTCATAATTGTTACAGGTTCATCCACGGGAAAGGATCTCCAGCATATTGATTGCCAAGTTCTCTTAGACATGTTCTCAGATAGGATCAACTCAGAGATAGAAAATAGAGTATCTGATGCGGATGTAATGAAGAAACTAAGCTTTGTTTCGGTTACTTTAGAAGGCTGTGATATACCAGCAGGAATTAACAGAAATACAAGACAAGTATGTCACTTCAAAGTTGATGATGGATAATGTTTTCATTCCTGGTTATGAACTCACGGGAGGATTCCTTAATTCATACAGAGCTTTCAAAGCTAGATCCTAGGGCTTGCAGGGATAAATGGTGACTCAAAATTCTTCTTCAAAGTGCAGCACTACCACAGAATATCTTATTCTTTGTACATCCCCTTAGTTTAGTATTAGTCACTATCTCCTTGTTTTTGGTTTGTAATTAGCAAAGTTTTGGTCTTTTGGTCAGGTTAGATAAATGACTCTTTTCGCGTATAAGTTGTTAAGTTCCTAACCATGTTTAAGAGGCGCGAAAATAAGTTAGTTACTAACTTGGCAATTTTGGTAGTTACAAGGAGGTGTGCCTATATAAGAGACTTTTAAGGATTGTAAAAGGACTTTTTGGCACTTTGTGAATTTTGGAGTAGCAACACTAGTGAAGTAGTAAAACTTCAACATTGAATACAAAGCAATTTTGGAAGTATTTTCAATCTTTGTAATGTGTTCACCTATTATCCCCTATGTTCATCGTATGAGAATATAGCATCTTTTTATAATCTTTCTCCGCTTCATGAAGGCAAATTGTCAGAGTGTTTAAGTTATGTCATGAAATATCTTTCTTTGGTATCTTAGAGGTGTATGCATGACATGAAAGTAAATTTTTCATTATTGGATGTATATTGTGCGTAGTCCTTGGCATTCAATAGTGAAGCATGCAGAGTTTGGCTACTTAAATAAAATCTCGATAACTTGTAAATTTGTTATCCAGAACCCCAAATAGCAGGTAATCTTTTCTTCATAAGTTATATTTCAAAAACCAAAATATTAAATCATACAAGGGAGCTGCCCCTCCAAACGCAGAGGAAGATCATACTTCTGAAGTGATCTATCCAACTGTTGTAATCAGTTTGTCACCATTTCCATTGGGCATTTTGTTAAAAACTTTAAAGTGGCAAATCTGTTTACCAACACATATGAAACGAACAAGCCTGGATATCGATGATCTCTTCTTAACAACAAATTACCACGGGTCGAGTTTGTATGTGACCAAACAATATTCAATCATTAAGCCAACGAATTGTGGAAAATGAGTGCTTAACTCATGTACGTTGTAGGAAACTCATAGAAAAGTCTTCTTTTCATATATGGTTTGGAAAAAAACACAGTGGCAGATATTGGGTTCAAACTTGCTGAGGGTGACGACGGGATGCTGGAAGGTTTAACAGCATAGAAGTGTTTGCGTGATTTAATTTTTATTTCAAAAGAAAATTTACCATCACTGAAGGTCCATAGTAATTAAACTTCTAACATCTATGGTGACTTTTAAAAACAATCACTGTCGTCTTGTTTATGGTTTGAACCATGGAGCCTTTAATAAGCTTTGTGTGGGAGTAGGGAATGGGCTGCGTCGTTCCAGTTCAAAACTTACTTGCAGAGATTGGGGTAAGTCACTGGGCCTTGACAGGAATCAATATGAGGAAAGGAAAAAACATTGCTAATGCTGCGACATGATCTACAGTTATCTCCTCCAGCTATTTAATATGTACGGATGATTTTTGGTTTAATGGTATTGTTGGGCGAGCCCAAGAAGGACCATGGCATACCAGAGCTGGGCAGAGGATACAAAGCTGGAACTTGTTTACATTTGGTGCTTACTGAGTCATCAAGCTGTCCAAATTTTTCTACAAAGAAGAACCAAATTAAACTGTTAAAATCTCCTAGTCAGAATATTATATTTTCTTTTCTGTAGTGACAAATCAAATTGTTTTGCAAATGAGGAATATATCTGAGAAGCATGTTATCTAATTGGAAAGAGAAGTTGGCAAATCTTATTCCCAATCGTAATGCAGACTGTGAACATTAATATTTACACATGTGAAATTAGCATTCAGAAATACAATCTAACTGTTTTAACAAATTTTCCCTGAGTTAAGCTGCAATGTGTTGATCTGAAAGCATTGGATTAAAAGAATGCCTACATAATTGAGTTGGTATAAATAGTGCAAAAAATTGCAGCAAAAAAGATCCCTTCGGAAGTGGTGAAAGAAGAACAGAGACAAGCAGTGTTGAGAACATGCTAAGTGATTTGGCTAGGGCTCAAAGGGAAATGATGAATATGTTGACTTAGTCGCACCAGAAAATGGCACAAATGTTCACTCAATTGATACAAAACAATGGCTGGGAATGCAGGGCAAAATGGAAACAATGGTAATAATGGGAATATTGGACAGAGCTCAACAAATAATAGGGATGGACAGCAAAGAACTTCTAGTTCTATAGTCAACTCAAGACCACTTATGCCAACTTTTAACCAAGTGAACAATCCTCAAGCTAAAAATGAACCAACTGAACAAGAGTTAAAAAGAAAGATGGATCATGGAACAACGCAAATGTGCATTGATTACAAGGCATTAAACAAAAAGACCATTAAAAATAAACATACAATTACACGCATTGATGGGTTGATTGGTAAGTTGAATGGTGCTTATTATTTCTCCAGGATTGATTTGAGTTCAAGCTAATCATCAAATTAGACTTCGTGAGGAAGATGTTGAGAAAACTACCTTCTGTTGCTACTTTGGACATTATGAGTTTTTAGTCATGCCATTTCGGTTGACTAATGCTCCATTTGTTAATGTTTTAAGTCAGGAATCAAAATAAGCAGCAAAACAAGAAATAATGAACAATAATACACAGCATTTATCCAAGGAAAACCCTCCACCTGAGGGTGAAAAACCCAGCCACACCAAGAACAACTTTTATTGAATACTTAAAAACAGTCTAAATACAATCTGAATTCTGAGAATGAATTCTTATTCACTTAATGCACACATCCTCTTAAAATGACAGAAAGAGAAACCATGAAAACAATAAGAACGAACATCTATAGATGTACATCAATCATGAACAATCAGATGAACTTCTCAATGAAACTACAAACTGATATACATGCTGAATACTCAGAAAGACATGAGAATGCCCACCACAAATATTAAGACAAGTTCTCTATAATATCCCAACTCGGAAGAACACTACATAGTTTGAATGTCGACAAATATATAGGAAATACTTTGAGCGAACAAGAAAACGCTCCACACGGGAGACTCTTTATTTCCTCAATACATGCCTCTTTAACTCTCCACCGAGAGTCCTTTTAGTTCTTCAAACGGTAGACACTTCATCTTGTAATGGTAGACTCAAACAGATGACACTTCATCTTGCAACCGTGAGTCTCTTCAGAACAAAACTCCTCCCATCTTGGATCGAGAGACACATATTAATATATGAATGCTCATCCTCATACTGCGCTTGAAGAGAATGTTGGAGAAGCAGTGAGCAAATACAGGTAGGAAGAAGAAGACAACCATCATAGGTAGATATCTCTCTGCAACTACCAAACTTTAACACTCCTTAGAAAAGGAGATATCTTACAAAATACTCAAGTCATGGAATCTCTCAACATGACACTCACAATGGCTTCACCAATTTGTGAGGAAAACAAAGTTTATCACGGATTCTCTCAACGTGATAGCATCATGGAGTCACTCAACATGATGTTCACCATGGCTACTCTCATGTGTGAAATAAACACAAGCTCACATCACGGAGTCACTCAACGTGGTGTTGTCATGGAGGTCTCTCAACATGACATCCACTATGGCTACTCCCATGAGTGGAAATAAACACAAGCTCTCATCATAGATTCACTCAACGTGATGTCGTCATGGAGTCTCTCAACATGACGTCCACTATGGCTGCTCCCATGGGTGGAAAAAGAAACAAGGGCTTTCACCTCAAATTTCTCCATCTCAGAGAAAAATGCATTACAAGGGCTTTCACCTCAAATTTCTCCATCTCAGAGAAAAATGCATTACAAGGGCTTTCACCTCAAATTTCTCCCTCTTAGAGAAAAATGCATTACAAGGGTTTTAACCTCAAATTTCTTTGTCTCAAAGAAAAATGCATTATAGCACATAATAACAATAACTGATGTTGAGACTCCCTCTCAGCAGAGACTCCTTCTCAGCAAGGGTAGAATTCTCACAGCTTTGATTATCACCATAAGTTACAGTGGGCTCCAATGTATGACCAAACAAAGAACTTTCGAAGCTACTCTGCTTCATAAGCTTGTTGATCCTCTGCAAAGGACTTGGCACTCTCCCTCTTCCACACAAGCTCCCTCTGAATCTCCAAGCACTTGCATTAACCTCCTGACCTCCTTGTTGAAGATTGCATGCAATACTTGCCTTAAAGGAATACACACCTCTGAAACTTCTGAAATGTTAAGAGTCCAGGACTGTCCTCCTTGACCTCATCCCAGATCACTCAATTTTGAATAAGTTTGCAAAACAACCAATGTCAAATCTCTTAGCTAACATCTTCACTTCAGAACAGAACTCCCTCTTGATCCCTACCTTAGAGATTGCAAAAAAACTCTAAAAGTGAACTCCCTTCTATTGATCTTAGAACCTTAATGCTCTCAACTCAGCCCTATAACAGCAAGCTGAGTCTCCATTCTCCAGCCTGTGTGACTTCCTCACAGGATGCATCAATCACTTTCTCCCCTTGAATGCAATCTCTCATCATCCTTATGCTCCTCAATCCATCCTGGAAACATTTTTAGAGAGATTAATAATAGTTCATAGAATCAAAACTATCCTAAAGAGAAATACCAATGCTAGAAACATACATGATTCACTGTTCTAATGTATGAATTAATAGCTACATACAAGATTCATGAACATTATTCAAGGGTATGAAATACTTATCTCTTTATTGTTGAACAATTTAGCATTTCAACAAGGATCACTAACGCTAAGACTCCCTTCTCAATAGGAATCACGCAAGCAATAGAGAGTCGCCTTCTTGTCTTAATGCATCTTCATATGTTTCTCATATAGTGCTTTACATACCCTAAGGGCGCAGTCCATGGCCTCTTGAGAGATGCAGCACCACAAAAGTTTCAATTCCTACAAAGATAGGTATATCGTTTGGAGACCAGCATCGATTCGTACCAAATAATCATAACTATACACATTTCATTCTTCAACGCAAACAGACTTTTGAATCGTCTACCAATGCTGACCATAGTTCCATAACATGAAGAACAAAATAAATTTTCTTCACTTCCCATTTCTCCCTGGGCTAAGCATTTTCTTCATCATTGTCTGATCTTCACTATTTTACAATGAACTACAATTATTTTGCAAAAGTCGACCCACATTGCTATAACAACACCAATTCCCAAGCATGATAAAGACTAGTAGCAGACCGAGATTATAAGACAGCTTGCACAGATATATCCGCCAACTGTTAAAGGCTTTATCCAGCATGTAACACAAGGTAATGATACCAGAAACTATCAGCAACCATGTTTAAATAATAATTGAGAGGGTTCAATTATGAAAGGAACAATTCCAATACAAATTTACAGCAACCAAAATGATATCACACAATCTTCAATATGACTTTACGTCCATAGGAAATCTGCTCACAGCAATTCCATCTCCATTTCATCAAGAAATAAAAGGAACTCGACACCCCCCTAGCTTGATTGTATTTGTACTCAGTATGGATTTATGTAATGAACTGAAGCATCACAACGGGTTACTAATAGATCTCAGTTGAATACAATCTTCAGCACTTAAACAGAAAAATGAAAGCTTGAAGAACTACTGATCTAACACCGTCAGTTGTGCATCAGACCTCCCAAACTTCATCGAGACACTAAGCAAGAAAATTCCTCTCAACATACATAACAGATATCCACTCTTAGTAGCATCAAGGTTTCCTTTGCAGCAGTTACCAGCTTCTACAGAACTTCATGGAAAGACAACAAATTTCGTGAGGAAGAAACAACACCTTCCAAACCACACAAACTTACACTATGATATCGGAGTCCTTCTGCCACAGTTTTGAAGATATCAAATATCTCTAATAAAACATTCATGACAACTCCAAAATTCTTCCAGACCTTAATGCACAACCCTTATTTGTTGTTATACAACCATGCTCTGATACCATGTTAATGTTTTAAGCCAGGAATCAAAATAAGCAGCAAATCAAGAAATAATGAACAATAATACACAACATTTATCCTGGGAAAACCCTCCGCCTGAGGGTGAAAAACCCAGTCACACCAAGAACAACTTTTACTGAATACTAAAAAACAGTCTGAATACAATCTGAATTCTTATTCACTTAATGCACACCATCCTCTTAAAATGACAAACAGAGCAACCATGAAAACAATATGAACGAACATCTACAGATGTACATCAATCATGAACACTCAGATGAACTTCTCAATGAAACTACAGACGGGTTTACATGCTGAATACTCAGACAAACATGAAAATGCCCACCACAAATAGTAAGACAAGTTCTCTACATTATCCCAACTCGGAAGAACACAACATAATCTGAATGTCAACAGATATATAGGAAATATTTTGACCGAACAAGAAAACGCTCCACACGGGAGACTGTTTATTTCCTCGATATGTGCCTCTTCAACTCTCCATCGAGAGTCCCTTTAGTTCTTCAAATGGTAGACATTTCATCTTGTAACCGTGAGTCTCTTCAGAACAAAACTCCTCCCATCTTGGATCAAGAGACACGTAGTAATATATGAATGCTCATCCTCATACTGCACTTGAGGAGAATGCTTGAGAAGCAGTGAGCAAATACAGCTAGGAAGAAGACAACCATCACAGGTAAGAAAGATATCTCTCTGCAACTACCAAAATTTAACACCAGCTACATTTTAGTCTTGCATGAACAAGGTATTCAACTAAGTTACCGGAATCCTCTGTTGAGGCCAGGATCCTGGTTCTGGTACGATCCGGATCCTGGTTCCTCCCGGATTCTTCTTGGATTCCTCCAGGGTTCTGGAATGGAATCCAGGTTCCCTGTGGATTCCTCACTGAGGAATCCACAGGGAACCCGGATTCCATTCCAGAACCCTGATTCCATTCCATGAGGAATCCACAGGGAACCCAGATTCCATTCCAGAACCCTAGAGGAATCCAAGAAGAATCCTGAGGAATCCACAGGGAACCCGGATTCCATTCCAGAACCCTGGAGGAATCCAAGAAGAATCCGGGAGGATCCACAGGAATCCAGAAGGATCCGCCAGAATCCAAAATCTGGGCGTCCAAAAAAAGGCCCACATTGACTTTTATTTTTTATTTTTTTAATAAATAAAGTCAAACTTAACCTAATTTGACCCTTCTAAACCCTAATTTGACCCTTTTATGCTTGTGATTTAAATTTTCAGCATGTAATGACAATTTGAGACTTTTGCAAAGTATGAATATGATATAATCATATACTGACAATTATGGATTTATCATTTTATCATTATGTTATATGAGAATCACGCTTCTAACTTCTTATTATTATCATTATATGTTTCAACTTTGAAGTTTTGAACTAATGATGAAAGAGCATTGACATGTTAAATGTATGGCATCTATGAATATACATACATATATAAATATATATATATATATATATATATATATATATATATTTCAAAAATGTCTATATATATACCCGCAGAACCAGGATCCGGCCCAAAAAAAAATTGCCGAATCCCCAAACCCGAACCCGAACCCGAATCCGAACCAGAACCAGGATCGGCTACTTAGGTATTCAATAAGTAGCTTCGTAAGTTTATTCTTATATTTTTATATAATATCTTGATCTATAGCAAGACATCGGAGGAGCATATGAGGCACTTGGAAGAAGTGCTAAGTATTCTTGAGAGGGAATCTTTGTTTTCAAAAGAATCAAATATGAATTTGTACTAACATAACTTCTTTATCTTGGGCATATAATCAGCTCCAATGGTGAATGGTGCTAGAGTTGATCCTGAGAAAAATAGAGCAATCATTGATTGACCTCCACCTACCAACCTATCACAGCTTAAGGGATTTTTTGGGTTGTGTGGATTCTACAGAAGATTTGTGAAGGAGTTTTCATAGGTTGCTGCCCCGCTTACTGATTTGACAAAAAGGGGGGCTTTTGTATGGTATAATTGAGCGTAGAAATGTTTTGATCAATTTAAGCAATTAATGAGTACATGTCCCATGTTAGCTATTCCTGATTTCTCCAAGCCTTTTGAGCTTGAGTGTGACGCATCTAGTGAAGGGATAGGTGTTGTTTTGATGCAGAACAAACATCCCATTACTTATGAAACTAGTAAATTGAAAAGAGCAGAAAAAAGTTATTCAATATATGATAGGGAGATGTTGGCAATAATGCATGCATTACCTAAAGACAGACCATGGCATACCAGAGCCAGGCAGAGCAAATACAAAGCTGGAATTTGTTTACATTCAGTGCTTATTGAGGCATTAAGATGTCTAGAGTTTTCTACAAAGAACCAAATTCAACTGTTAAAATCTCCAGGTCGGAATATTGCATTTTCTTTTCTATAGTGACAAATCAAACTGTTTTACAAATAAGGAATACATCTGAAAAGCATGTTATCTAATTTAAAAGAGAATTGACAAACCTTATTCCCACTCATAGTGCAGACTGTGAACATTAATATTTAGTTTTACAAAACTGGAACTAGCATTCAGAAATACAATCTAACTGTTTTGACAAATTTTCCCTGAGTTAAGCTGCAATGTGTTGGTCTGAAACCATTGGATTAAAAGAATGCCTACGAAACTGAATTGGTAGAAATAGTGCAAAAAAATTGGTGCAAAAAACGGGGTAAGCTACATACAATTACTTTACCAACCACATCAAGACCAAATATGTACAATGAAGGATGTATCTTAATTAGTGAAGATGGGATTGTTTTGATTTTGGATCTTCTTTTAAGCTCTATCCGAGGTTATGTTTTATCTAGAATAGTGGGTTTAATATTGTTTTAACTCTCTGCTTTTTGTTGTAAATTTTGCATATATAACTACAAATATGTAATTGACAAATATATTTCAAGGGAGAGGGTCAAAATAGATAAAATGCCACTTGAATGCTGTCGGATATCATCTAAGCCCCATTTCTTTATGAGTAAGCATTCAAGGCTAAATCAAAAGTCAACCTACAATTATTTCAATGGATTTAGAAGTCCTGACCTGATCCTGATACATGGAATGAACTTATTGAACATTTGGCATTGTACAAGGAGGAAAAGAGATTCTTTTCTTATTTTTATGCATTTGAGTCGAGAAAAGAATTGTTACCAAGTACTATTTAATTTTCTGAAACTTAAATTATTTTAATGTCATAATTCAAAAACCAAAGTTTCCTTTTAAGTTTTTATTCCTTATTTCAATTCAGAACTCAATAATATTTTTTTAATATTGTATATCATTTTCAAATAATCTGCTCATACTAGCATGAACATGGGACCAATTGAAGCTCTTAGATGCACTTTGTAGAGATTAGTACAAGCTCTTTACACACAAACACATGAGAAATCATGTCTATATTAGAAGCCCACTATGGAAAACCAAGAGTCAAAACATAGAATTCCATATTATATGTCACTATGGATATTTGCACTAGAGCCTTCATGTTAAGTTTTTAGGATAGCTGCAAATGTAATAGCACTCTATATTTTCTGTGTGTTTCAAATGCAGCAATCTTTCTTGCATTTATATTGAGGATGAGGCTAGGAGAGACATGTCCCTTCATGGGACATGTCTATTCATTATAATATTATAATGTTTCATTAAT
>MU225900.1:1299985-1318170 GCA_018584345.1 Thuja plicata | reverse complement strand
CAGAGGGTGGAAACAAGGGCTTTCACCTTAGACTTCTCTCTCAAAGAGAAGAATGCAATAACATACAAAATAATAGATCACAGATGTTGAAACTCCTTTTCATCTAAGGCTTCATTCTCCAACATACTAAGTTTATCTCGAAAGTATACAACCTTCTCTCTAGCATGAGACTTGGTGAGAATATCGACCATCTGTTCTGTAGTGATAATGTACCTTGAATAGCATACTTATGCACTATATCTCTTATATAGTTTGCATCACTCTTGGTGAACCCCAAGTTATGTAGGAGTTAGCCTAAAGGCATTTCAGCCAGCACACATGGGACTCAATCTCATGATCATAGTCCTCTGACTACAAAAACCATGTTTATTGTTGACTCCCTCTAAACCAATATGACCAAATTCCTTAGAGATCAGAATGAATCAGATCCTCTAGATGCTCCCTTTAAATTTAAAGGTCTTGCAACAACCTCCTGACGTCCTTGTCCAAGGTTGCTTTTAGATGAACTATCAGACTCCCTCTTAATCTAATATCAACCAATTGCCAGCAAGTCGTGTATTTTAGTCTGCATCAAGCTCTTTTCTTGAATTCCCTTTGATCCAACAACTTATCCATCTATTTAGGAATATCATGACCTAGATATATGCATAAAAGCCTTCTAGCCCACATACATGGAACTACATCATTTGAGTCACTAGGAAAGCCATCTTGATATGGTCTGCTCCCTTTAAATCAAGACCCTTGGATGTCAACTGATACAGATCCACTAGTTGCTCCTATCACGGAAGCATACCCTATTCACATACTCCAATCATGGAAGGTATCTTGCTCCAAGAGACTCATCATCTGGCACACAATTTATTTGATCAATGATCACAACATTGTTCGCAAGAGCAATTTCCCGTACACAAATGTATTTGTCTGATTCCATTAGTGAATGTAATAAACTGTGGATTTATCCCCAGGCTTAGCTACATCAGAGCCTCCCACACTGTTGGTAATTCTCAGATAAAACCAAAATCCTGCGCAACTCCAGATTCAGCTTCTGCACATGGTAATGGCAGTCGAGAGATTAATTACGAACTCTGCACTCATACCAGTTTCAATTGCCGCATTTGTAATGTCCCGAACTAGAGCCCAACTGATATCTTCAAACTCAATAACTCTGGTTCCTTGAGACAATACCTTCCAATTCATGTGATGAGCGTATTTACTCCTTGAGATATAACACCATCGTCTTCATTTTGTTGTGAAATAACAACCTACAGTGCTTACTACTGCCACCAAATGTAATCACTGAAAAGGTATATAGAAGGCACTCCAAGCATTGCAATGGTTTGCTGGTGATAAATAGCCACGATTATCCTAAAATTATATGTTGCCTAGAAGATCTTTATCCCACGCACATGCACCACTCTTCTCTTTGTAATTTATCAAACAGTTTGACTGTTGGTTATAAGATTCAATAACAAAAAAATATGACTGTATAACTTCTCTAAGTTTCTATTTTTGAAGCTACAATAGATAGAAAGAATCAACTCCCTTGATTTACTAGTTAATCCCTCAAGAAATAGCAAGAGCCGCTCTCGGTTGACAAGCAAACTGTATTTTACATGACCAGGAGGAATCTGTCGTTCTCACTTAACTTTTCAGGTAGTCTACAGATTACCAATGTTGTAATCATTTAAGCCCATGACCAACAACTAATTCCTTTTCTGAATCTATCTTAACTGGCTTCAAACACCCCCATATGCGAACTCTTAAGCCATCATTCGAAAGTTGCGTTCTAGCATATCCAAAAATGTAGCCATCTTCTAGTTGCAAAAATCCCTCACGCTGGCTATTTCCACGGGAACAAGGTAATATACAATCAACCGCTATTTCTTGGGTTCGGCATTATTAGTCCATGTGCATTGTAATTCCCATTAGGGGAAGCTTTCACACAGCATAGAAATCTTCATGCCTTGGCCAACCAATGGTTAAACCTGCACATTCTGTATTCTACAATTCACCAAACATTTTGCAGAAGAGGGAATGAAACCAGGCCCGTATTCATTCAGCCAGCGTCATTAGAAAGGATTCTCATCCCAAAAGAAAAAACACAGATGTCGTTTATCTTCTTTCCCAGAAATAATATGAAGCGGTAATAACATTAATAAATTAATTCTTCTGCCGACTATAGTCAGAAGTGATTTCTTTGGCTTCTGCAAAAATAGTTGGGACCCACGATGGCACACACGGTTCATAATTTCTGCCTCTTCGATGATAATTCAATGAGTATGCAATATTTGAAGAATTCTGATAACAACCAGACTTTGCCAGATATAATCCTCAAAGTAGTCCCAGTCGCAATCATTAATCACTACAACCTTTGATGCCAAACTCAATTAAACTCACGTCAATCTGCATTTTGTACCAAGCCCACTAAGTATTACAATGCGTTGGATATTATAATTCGACAATTTCATTCAATCCTTGGCTCCAAAAATATAATGGCCCGTGAAACTTAATAAGTTTACAATTTTAATTCCAACATAGTAACATTATTTCACATTGTTATTTCTAAAGCCAAACCTTTAAAGAGACAGGCCTGCACAAACATATTTGTCCAAAACTATCTTATGTGCGATGAAAATATTAACCCTCGGCTTTTATTTCACACACCAAAATTTCAGGCCAATAGGGAGCCACAAAATAATTTATTTGGATTGCAACATTAGCTTTGTTACCAACCAAAGAAAAAATCATACGCATATATGGTCCGCAAATTAATTAAAACTGAAAATATTATATTTCAGAGATTAAGCCTTTAGAAGCGTCTCTTAATTTCTGGATAAGTCTTTCAAATTTGTCGTTCACCAAGAGTTTCAGTCATCATAAAATCTCACAGGCTGGTAGGGAACCTGCTCTGATACCATGTTAAGTTTTTAGGATAGCTGCAAATGTAATAGCACTCTCTATATTTTCTGTGTGTTTCAAACGCAGCAATCTTTCTTGCATTTATATTGAGGATGGGGCTAGGAGAGACATGTCCCTTCATGGGACATGTCTATTCATTATAATATTATAATGTTTCATTAATCAATCATATATTAGAATAATATAAGTTTGCATAATTAATAATATATATAATATAACATATATATATATATATTAATCAATATCTAAGTATTATATGTATTCTAAATTATCATACGACTGAAGCTACAAACATTAACACTTCACAATGAGAGCCCAGCATTTTAACCAATCAAGCTCAACACCATTGACAGTTTTAATTATTTTTTCTTGATTATTACTGAAAATAAGAAATGTTTAAGTCATGGGTGCATGGTGGATTACGCTTGTGTTTCACCAACCCAATTTTCACAAGGTGGTTCATATTTTCAGTTGATCCTGTAGTGCTTCTAAAAAAATATTCAGATCATTTGGGCAAGCAAAACATTTTACCTTCACTAATATATTTTGACCAATTATAGCATGCTTGCAATAACCTTTTACCTCAAAAGATAGCAGATTGAATGAAAGTATACAACGGCGTAGAAACTTTCCCAAAACACTATGGGGGTTCAGTTTTTTATCATTCCCTTCCATATTGGCTATTTCACCATCTTCGTTCACAGCACGAGATAGCAAATCTGAAAACAGATTAAGTCTTGATGTTAGGACGTCAAAAGCACATAAGATTCTAGTAAAAGGGAACTGTAATATTTGGGAAAAAGCATACCTCGTAAACCTGCAAAAATGTTGACCAAGTCATCAGGAGAAGTCAACTTTTTAAGATTAGGTATTAAATGTCCAACCAAATCTTCCCCAATATCTTGTTGAGCTTCTTTTAATTGCCATAACAATTCTTCAAGTGACGGCTCCAGAAAGTCGTCAAAAGGCTGTCAAAAGCACTTTAGTTGATGCACAGACAAAAGGGTTGCTAAAACAAAATAATTTGTAAACCTTGTAAAGACCAAATTCTAGAATGCATATGAAGATTTGTAGAGTTTTCTGGAATTCTCTGTGTAAATATAAAAGCATTTATGCAGCAGCTTCCATAAATCTTTACAAACATGCAGCATTGCAGTAACAGCTTCAAAGCACGTGAAGATTTTGGATTTTAAGTCGTGTAAATTTTCAAAATCATAAACTAGTATTTGACATTTACAATAAACATTAAAAGTCAAATTTAGCACTTATTTACTGGTTCAAGTTCAGATTACTGCAAGTAATCTGGTATCTTGAAAATGCAAGAAGATAATGCAATATCCTGTCTTAGAATCCCAAGGGCAGTGCAACAAGCAAGTTAATGGAAGAAGCCAAGTTTAATTGGTTCAGATAGGACTGAGAAATTACTTGATCAATCTTTCCTAATACAGTTTTACAAGTCAGCAAGTACTGCATGTCCGTTGCAGTTGTTTTCTCATTGTATTTCATACAAGTTAGTATACATAAGTCTGTCACTAGATGTCAATAATTAAACTCAAGGAAAACCTATAACTAGATATTTCTAATATTTTCCAGAAAATGTTCATAGCACTTTACATTGCCCTTATGACACTGGCATAGAAAAGCTGTTCCTACATTTGAACCCAAAAAACAAATCTGTTTATATACAAATTCATAAATTAAAATGGGTAAAGATAACTGTGTATCTATCTATAATATAGTGTTTGTGAGACTTTAAGATATGTCTAGTATTATAAGAGAAATTGAAAACCTAGAAGTTGACTCCATCTTGTATTTACCGTCTCCTATATCACGTCGATGTTTCAACCAGTGTTACAATACTCGGACTCAGCAAGCTGATTTTTGGCTCGGACTCGGACTTGGACTCGGCAAAGACTCCGTGAATTGAAAAACCCATGAAATTAAAAAGATTCTTAAGGATTTGAAACTCGATGCACCCTTTACTAAATAAACCTTAAAGACAATAATTTCATCCAATAGAAGCTACTTTGAACACATACACAAGTATGCATTGATCAAATAAATATAAATGCAATTTTTAACTGAAGAAAATAACACATAAGATATATAAATAGTGTCAAATATCTACAAAACTCAAGGAATATGAAACCCATGGCATCAAAAGTTCCAAACAAATATTAAAACAAAAGTTAGAAGTCTATTTCTCAAGCTTCAAAGGAGCCTATATCACTCGGCACCCTAGTCCTCCTACGTGTAGATCTAAGATGAGTCCTAGATGATGTTGCAGCCATGATATCTGCTTGTGTCTCGGTTTAAAGCTCAATGACAAGATAATCCTTGATCGTGGCTTTGACTATGAAGATGCACAGATTTGCAAAAAGGGATATGTACTTTGTAGATTTTATGATCACAATTCATCATTGCCCTATTACCTGCTTAGATTTATATGTTGATGGAGTTGGGGAGCAACACAAAAATGAGGTTGAGGGTAGCACCCCTCGCAGGGGTCTTGGGTAAGAGAGAGAGGTAGAGAGATAGGTCTAGATCTTGGGGTGAGAGAGTGGGATAGAGAAAGGTAGAGAGAAATAGAAAAGTGATAAGGAGAGAGATAGGTCTAGAGTTCAAGGGAGATAAAGAGAGTGAGATAGAGAGTGAGAGAATGCTCATAGGAGCTTGTTGATTACGGAAATTTGACTAAGTCTGAAAATTATAAGATCTTCTAAAACCTAGAATCTGCATTATAACTTCTAGAGATCTTCTCTTCTAGAGATCTAAAACTTCTTGTGGATTCAATTGGGGATGCAATAGATGAATTTGCAAGGATATCTCCCCTTGCCTTGGCAAAGGTGTTGGATGCAAATTGAATTGATTGTGGAATTTGTTAGACCTTTGATAGCAAAAGCAGTAATTTTTTTTAATTACTAAAGAAACTAGTGGTATTCAAGATTGGAACTTCACTGTCTCCTCCCCGCCACCACCACTCATGGGGTAACCGTTAAGCATTGTATTTGTGATATGGTTTAATGGACTCCCCCACTTTAGGGAATTTTTAGCCAAAGTTTGACAGAGATTCAAGAGGAAGGCTAGGTTCAACAAGGCCTAATGCAATGCTTAGAGATTCAGTGGGATTCTTTGTTAAAGGTGGATCCTTCTTTCTTGGTTCCAAAACTAATAATGTTGCGGTATGAAAGTTGCAATGATTGGTCTTTCTCTAGCCAAGTCAATGAGGCATAGGAAGCTACTTATTAAAGGTGACTGTACTTTTCAAGTTTTGAGCAAGGTTAATTGCCTAGATTGGAAGTTGCAAGGTCGCCTAGAAGAGAAATTTATGATTTGCCAACATTTTAAGGATATCCCCTTTATTCAATCTTTTTGGAATGCCCCTATTGTACCAAATGAGTGCTTTCTCACACCACTAGTCGAGGGACATGCAAGCTCTCTAAGCTACTCGTTAGAGAGCTAGATCTAGAAGAGGAAGATCAACCAATGAATAGGGATTCAACTCCTTTTTATCTAAGGCGACACCCACATATTGTATATTTTTAGCCAATACGATTATTGAATAATTGCCCTTTCTGGCATTTATAAGTGATTGTTTAGCCTCTTGGGAAGGTCTTGATCCTCTCATTACAAATGAGAAACCTTTATGATTAGTTTTAGGGTTGGTGACATTAAATTTGAACCAAAATACTAGAGATGCAATAAACTGAAACTCAAAAGCACAAAAGAACAAATTGCACAATTATTTAACACTTAACAATCTTTTAGCAGATCAAACATGGTCTGCTTAGCATTCACAGTATGTATAGCACTTGATGAATCTCACAAATTACAAAAGAGAAGTGACTATCACACCAGCTAATGATATCATATCCATCATATATCTCACAAATCACGATATGTATCTCACTAATCACAGTCTTAATCAAAATACAATAAATAGGCAAAAACAATCAGGTCTGTAGCAGACCCAGTGATACCAAAATTAATGTCAAGGTACTAAAAAACGGGATACAACATTAGTAATTTCTCTTCAATGAAAATGTCGCACACACTTCCTTCAATTATCCACACACACGATAAACTCTATCTTTACATCACACTGCCCAGAAGGATCATAACACAGATAGCCAAGGTGTCATTGTTTGAAGAGCTATTACTGCTTGTCAACCGTTACACGATATATCAACAAACACACTGTTTCTCTCTTTCATGACCATTAGAACATACTCCTCTCACCCCGCGCTTGGTATCACACCAAAAGATTAGTACTGTCAGGAGCCCAGGAGTCACCGCTCAGGACACATCAAACACCCAACGGCAGTTACAATTAAGTCACTCCATTTCATCAATCACATGGACTCCTTCCTTTTAATTAGACCTTTAATATGAAACGACAATAATATAAGATGAATACAATACACCTGAAGCCAACGAACATGATTAATTCCACGATGCTATAACTTGATGGCACATCATAAATGATAGTGAAGAATAAAATTATTCATCTTCAGAACCATTTGTACCATAAAAGACTGAAACTATACACGGAAGGAAGAGAGTATGATGGTGAGATAGCTGGCAATTGTTACACGACAATGTCTTTGACATAATCGCAAAGGCAACTGAAATGCAATCAAACCTTCGAAGCAAGCATAAGACAACATAAAGACCTGCAAATATTCTCCTTGAGTTGGAAATAACATCGCTGTCATACTTTGAAGAACCAGAGCACAAGACTGAAGTTGAACAAGAGATACATGATCAACAACATAACCAACGCAAGTAAGATGATGTCTCTTGAAGCTATCAAACATTAACACTCCCTCTTAGTAAAGGAGATATCATGTACAGATTTTCATGTCATGGAGTCTCTCAACATGACAAACACAATGGCTACACCCATATGTGTCAATAACAAAACTTTAAAAATGGCTATGTTCACCATGGCTATTCCCAGAGGGTGAATCAACACAAGCTCACATCATGAAGTCACTCAACGTGATGTTGTCATGAAGTCTTTCAACATGACATCCACCATAGCTACTCCCAGAGGGTGGATCCATCATGGCTACTCCCATGTATGGAAATGCAAATGAGCACAAGTGCCCATCACGAAATAACTCAACGTGATGTTGTCATCTTATCATGACATTCACCATGGCTACTCCCAGAGGGTGAATAAACACAAGTGCTAAGTCATGGAGTCTCTCACATGACATCCACCATGGCTACTCCCAGAGGGTGGAACAAGGGCTTTCACCTCAAACTTCTCTCTAACAGAAAATAATGCATTAACAAGGGCTTGCGCCTCAAACTTCTCTCTCACAGAGAAGAGTGCATTACAAGGGCTTTCACCTCAAATTTCTCTATCTCAGAGAAAAATGCATTACACTCATAATAAGAAGAATTGAATGTTGAGACTCCCTCTCAACAAAGAATCCCTCTGAATCTGCAAGCACTTGCATCAACCTCATGATCTCCTTATTCAAAGATTGCCTGCAATGCTTGCCTTAGAGGAATTGTATTCAACACACACCTTTGAAACTTCTGACATGCTAAACTATTTTCTCGACCTCGTCCCAAATCACTCTAAACTGAAAGTTTGCGGTGCTACGAATGTCAAACACTGAGCAATTTTGTTCTCTACAACACTATAACTCACTTAGCTAAAGTCTTCACTTCTTCATAGAACTCCCTCTTGATCCCTGTTGCCTCAGAGATTGCAAAGAGATTCTCTGGAAGTGAACTCCCCTCTATTAATCTTAGAACCTTAATGCTCTTAACACGTGCCTTGAGTTCTCGGAATATAACTCCCTTTGAATGTCATTTCCTCGTCTTAGAAGAATTCAAGAAACTGAATGCAAAGACAATTTGCATAGGTTCTTCCTTTTCTATGAAGATATGTGCAATTAGCTCAGTCCCATGGTTGCAAGCTAAGTCTTCATGTATGATCAATACTCCAGCTGGATGTATACACTCTTCCTCTTATGCGATTTCAGATAATTAATCCATCATCCTTCTTGCTCCTTGATCCATCCTGCAATCAAGAAAGGTTAATAATAATTCATAGAATCAAACTACCTTGAAGAGAAATATATTGACCAATGCTAAAAGAATACATGCATTACTATTCTAAAGTTTGAACTACATAAAAGATGCAAAACATTATTCAAGAGAATGAAGAGCTTATCTCTTTTTGACTAAGTTGAGATGAATATTCTGGCCTTTACGGCAATTGATCAACCATCTTGAACTAATTAAAGGCAATAATAATAATAATAATAATAAATATATATAGGATATATATATTTGTTATTGTAAAACGATATAAATAATAATAATAAATATATGTAATATTTATAATTTATTGTTTGATCGATTTGCATAAATAAGTTTATATTTAATTTGTACTTGGGAGGGCCCAAGTCGGCCACCTTGAGGTGGTGGAGTTTATCTCCAAAATCTCATATATATAATGATTCGATCCTTGAGGAGAAAGACATCAAAAACATAACATGTGCTTCTCCTCCAAGAATCTCTAATCAGCGAATTACTCTTCCATTCAAGAGTGCGAACTATATCTTGGAATGCGAACTTGATCAGACCTTAATGTGCAAAGAGTGTGAGTTATATCTGTCATTTAAGTGCAATCTATATTAGCATCAATGGTGCGAAATAAATTAATCATATAGTGAGAATTATATCAGACATCGGTCTAATCTTGAAGAGCGAATTTAGGCAGATGCAAAGAGCGAATTCAAGCTGGTGCGAATTCCAACAGTATGCAAATTTAGGGTATCTTGAAGAGCGAATTTAGGTAGATGCAAAGAGCGAATTCAAGCTGGTGCGAATTCCAGCAGTATGCAAATTTAGGGTGGCTTGAAGAGCAAATTGAGGCAAATGAAAAGAGTGAGTTCAAGCAGTCCATTAAGTGCGAATTCCAACAATATAAGGATGAAATCTTAAGCCCGATTCAGGGCTGTGATTATCATCTATTCAAGTGTGATTATACCTGCACTACGTATCTGCCTTTAAGGACACATAAAGTGCAGATTGATTACAGTGTTTAAAGTGCAGATCATAGGGCAGATCTGAGGCAATCCTAAGTTCAGATCGGTGGCATATTGGAGCAAAGTTAAAGAAGCGCTAGGTGGGCAACTTGGCATATACAGATTAGGCCAATATTGAAGGGCAAAATTGAAGATCTCAAAGTACAGATTTGAAGTCTCTAAGGACCGATCAGAGCTATAATCCGGGTATTATCTCTCTTTGTTATTCAATTATTTTCTTTACATCCCGTGCTTAGTCTTGGAAGACCTCTATAGATTGTATATTCCTTGTTAGAATCTGAAAACATTAACATGGTATCAGAGCCTAGGTTGAGTATAAGATCCATTTTCAGATTTAGGAATTCAGTCTAACTCTTTCAAAACTAAGAAATACAATGGCAACCGGGGTTTGGCTCAAATTGTAATTTGACTTTACATCTTATTACGTTTTATGAGGGTTTTGATCTGGGATTCTGATTACGCAAATTCATTGGTCCTTCTACACCTAATATTGATTGGCTCCTATGTTATGAAACCATCTCATAATTGGCTGGAAAGATATGGGTAAAAATGTGTCAATACATTCTTGCATGTTTTGAAACTATACGATTGACCTTCTTAGGGTAAATTACAAAATATCTAGAAACATGCATTGAGAGGGAGTCTAACCTTGTGGACATTATAAGGTAAACCTAAGCTTAAGAGGGAATTTAATCATGGGCTCACTTAAACCTGGTTTTGCAGTATAAACTCCTTTCTTTACTTTTTGCATTCTAATTGTATGAATGTGCGGGATCATTCCTATTGACATGGCTGTTTGATATAGCTAGTTAATTGTTACTAGCTGATTATGAATATGTAGGACTGCATACTTCACTTTGGTATGGGAACATTAACTGTTTTATTGGATACATACATTATGATACCTTGACATGCATATATGAGGAGCATACATTATGCATGGATGCATACTTTGCTTGGACATATGTATAGGAACATTCACAGCTGTTTAGCATAGCTGTTTCTTTGCATATCTAACTGATTATTTGTTATGGGCATAACTGATTGACATAGCTGATTATTTGTCTTTTGGCATAGCTGATTATTTATTGGCTGATTACTTGCTATTAGCATAACTGGTTAAATGTCATTAATATGCTATTGGCATACTTTACATATGAGGGAACATAAATATGTCAATGTTGGCATATGATTACATTGACATATTTCTGTCAAGGATTCATTTACATATGATTACTTGATTTGTGTATGAGTGGCATCATACACAGCTATTTTGGATATTTGACTTACTTTATGTATGTTACTTTACTTTGGCTGCATATTGGCATATATTTTGTATTTGTATAGTCTATGTATGAATGGATCATACTTCTCATTGGTATACATTATATTAGCAGCACTACTTCGCATTGAGTAATGTCTCATGTTGCATTACAATGGTTTACTTTTGCATATATGTGAACATGCTTCCTATATTCATTGTTGAATTATACTTGTTCTATGAGAGAACTACATTTGGATATGTACATTGGTTATGCACATATGGATTCATGTTCTCATTTATTTTTGGATATTCTTATGAGGATAAGATTTAATTTATTTTTTTTTTATATTCTTACGAGGATAAGATTTAATTTTTTTTATATTCTTATGTGGATAAGATTTAATTTTGGTTATTCTTATGCTTATGTGGATTCATGAGATAGGATTTTGCTTATATGATTCATTCGATTATTCATTTGATTACACTTATGCTCATGGCTAAGTTATTCTTATGAATTGGAGATTTAGAGAATATCATGGATTTGATATTATTCCCATGGATTAGGGATCCATTGTTGAGCATTTGGTGGACATCATGGACTTGATGTCTGGAACCATTGCTCTGAGCATTTGGTGAATATCATGGACTTGATATTCGTTAGACCAATGCTCATGATATCATGGACTTGATATCTCGTGGATCAGGGATCCACATCTGAGTAGTTGGTGGACATCATGGACTTGATGTCGATAGACCTTTACTCCAAGCACTTGGTGAATACAATGGACTTGATATTCGTTAGACCAATGCTCTAAACATCATGGACTTGATGTTATTTTGGACACTTAAGTCAAGTTGACTTGTGGTTGGTAAACATCATGGACCTAATGTTACTTTGAATATTAAGGACTTGATATTCTATCTCTTGAGTCGTGGAGACTCGTGGATCTAGGAAATCCACATCCGGTTGGTAAGTATCATATGACTTAATGTTACCATGGAAAGATGATTCTCATATGGATATGAGATGAATGTTCTCATCATATCTAGTAGATAGAGACCTACCTTCATAGATGTGAGATCTATGGTGTCATTGGATAAGGAATCCATTTTGGTTATGTTTTGTGATGAAAGATCTATGAGTTGATCTTTGCCTCAAGTCCAAGAGGGAGTGTTGATATTATGGCCTTTACGGCAATAGATCAACCATCTGTAACTAATTAAAGGCAATAATAATAATAATAAATATCTATAGGATATATATGTATTTATTATTGTAAAACGATATAAATAATAATAATAAATATAAATAATATTTATTATTTATTGTTTGATCGATTTGCATAAATAAGTTTATATTTAATTTGTACTTGGGAGGGCCCAAGTCGGCCACCTTGAGGTGGTGGAGTTTATCTCCAAAATCTTATATATATAATGATTCGATCCTTGAGGAGAAAGACATCAAAAACATAACATGTGCTTCTCCTCCAAGAATCTCTAATCAGCGAATTACACTTCCATTCAAGAGTGCGAACTATATCTTGGAATGCGCACTTGATCAGACCTTAATGTGCAAAGAGTGCAAGTTATATCTGCCATTTAAGTGCGATCTATATCAGCATCAATGGTGCAAAATAAGTTAATCATATAGTGAGAATTATATCAGACATCGATCTGATCTTGAAGAGCGAATTTAGGCAGATGCAAAGAGCGAATTCAAGCTGGTGCGAATTCCAGCAGTATGCAAATTTAGGGTATCTTGAAGAGCGAATTTAGGCAGATGCAAAGAGTGAATTCAAGCTGGTGCAAATTCCAGCAGTATGCAAATTTAGGTTAGCTTGAAGAGCAAATTGAGGCAAATGAAAAGAGCGAGTTCAAGCAGTCCATTAAGTGCAAACTCCAGCAATATAAAGATGAAATCTTAAGCCCGATTCAGGGCTGTGATTATCATCTATTCAAATGTGATTATTACTGCACTACATATCTGCCTTTAAGGACACATAAAGTGTAGATTGATTACAGTGTTTAAAGTGCAAATCATTGGGCAGATCTGAGGCAATCCAAAGTTCAGATCGGTGGCATATTGGAGCAAACTTAAAGAAGCCCTAGGTGGGCAACTTGGCATATACAGATTAGGCCAATATTGAAGGGCAAAATTGAAGATCTCAAGGTACAGATTTGAAGTCTCTAAGGACCGATTCAGAGCTATAATCTGGGTATTATCTCTCCTTGTTATTCAATTATTTTCTTTACATCATGTGCTTAGTCTTGGAAGACCTCTATAGATTGTATATTCCTTGTTAGAATCTAAAAACATTAACAACAATAGCTTCCCCTTTGATCAAAGAATAAAGATCTCATGCTCCAACAAGATTTTAAGACTTGTTCAACACCTTCAATGAACACAAATAGGTCTGCAACTAAAATATAGGAACTGTTGTAGCAGACTGTGCACTTAAACAAGGTAACTGAGTCTCTTGGCTTCACACAATGCCCTCAAAATTCACTCAAATAGATTAAGTCCAAACAGCAGACTTCAACAATCTGACGTTCTCAGCAAAGTAAGACCAAGTTCTAAACAAATCTTAGAATTGAGCCCGTCACTAATCAATCAGAGACCACCAAAAAGGTGTCTTTCAATCTTCTTCAAAATAAAGAAATATAAATTTCCACAAATAATATAGCTTTTCCTCTACACTGAAGACTTTGAGTATCCAACAAAAATAGACAACTAGCTTGTTGATCACTTTAGAATACCTGAACCAGACTGAGATCAACCACATTCTCTATCAATTTCATATGAATCAGCATAAATGAATTCTTGAATCTTGCTGACTAAATCTCCAGTCATGCTACTCAAACACAGTTATAAATTCATATCTTAACTATAGAATTTAAACCAATCAGCACAAAATCCAAATAAGGAATTTGGACTTGGAAAATCTGTAAGGAGAACCCTTCTTGGAATGAAAACTATTACAGATTCAACAATAAAAATGACACCTTAATTTTAGAAAAGCAATACTTTAGAATAAGAATCCTTTTGAATTGTCACCAGATTCTTTATGAGGTGAAGCAACAACAATGTTTGCAGCAGCAGCTTGATGTTTTGGTCTTGATAAACAATCTCTGGCAAAGTGACCATACTTGTCAAATTTTGGAGAGATCCTTCTTCTTCGGTTCAGGAGCTGAATCAGAATCCTTATCTCTATCTCTCTTAAAAATTATTTTTCTCCATTCACTTCCTTTCATTTTAGATGTATGAGTAGCAAAAACATGATCTTCTTCATGATGAGATTTTTGCCAATTTCCTCTTGCCTCCAATCTGCATTCCTCTTGAATACAATCAGCTCTCAAGCAATCAAACTTGAGTAGTTCATCTCTTCCACTAATCCCTTGAATGAAAGATTCCCAAGAGTGAGGAAGGTCATTCATGGCCCAACATAACCAGGTCTTTGTCCTCAAATGATTCTCCAATAGCATTTAGCTAATTCCTTCAATTCTGTAATCTTCGTAAAGAAAGATACAACAGGTTCTCCTTTAGCTATCTTAATATGTAGTAGTTGACGTCTCAAGGCTAGAGCTCTGCTAGTGTTGTTGAATTTATACAAACTTTGAAGATTCTCAAACATCTCTTTAGCTGAATTCAACTTGGATATAATAGGTACCTAATGATCCTTAACAGAGTCAATCAGAAGCTTTCTTGCCCTAATATAGGTCTTTCTCCATTGCGTTTTCTCAGTGACATCAGAAGTTTCAGGTACATCAGGCTTCACGAAGTTGAGAAGATCATTCTCTTCAAGAAGTTGAGAAGATCATTCTCTTCAAGAGCAATGAGGACCCTGAATTTCCATGAAGTAAAGTTAGATGCACCATCCAGCCTGTCTTCAACTTTGAGTCCATTCACCATTGTTGGAAGCTGAAACAAGCAGACTCAAAGTGGAGCAAAAAATAATTTGAAGCTTAAAAAATTCTGGTTTTAGATCGTTTCCTTAGACCCGCTCTGATACCATGTTAAATTTTAAACCAGAATACTAGAGATGCAATATACTGAAACTCAAAAGCACAAAAGAACAAATTGCACAATTATTTAACACTTAACAATCTTTTAGCAGATCAAACATGGTCTGCTTAGCATTCACAGTATGTACAACACTTGATGAATCTCACAAATTACAAAAGAGAAGTGATTGTCACACGAGCTAATGATATCATATCGATCATGTATCTCACAGATCACGATATGTATCTCACTAATCACAGTCTGAATCAAAATGCAATAAATAAGCAAAAACAATCATGTCTATAGCAAACCCAGTGATACCAAAGTTGATGTCAAGATACTAAAAAATGGGCTACAACATCAGTATTCTCTCTTCAATGAAAATGTCGCACACACTTACTTCAATTATCCCCACACACGATAAACTATATCTTTACATCACACCACCCAGAAGGACCATAACGCAGGTAACAAGGTGTCACCGTTTGAAGAGCCATTACTGCTTGACAACCGTTACACGATATATCAACAGACACATCGTTTCTCTCTTTAATGACCATCAAAACATACTCCTCTCACCTCGTGCTTGGTATCACACCGAAAGACTAGTACCGTCGGGAGCCCAGGAGTCACCACTCGGGACACATCAAACACCCGACGGCAGTTACAATTAAATCACTCCATTTCATCAATCACGTGGACTCCTTCCTTTTAATTAGACCTTTAATATGAAACGACAATAATAGAAGATGAATACAATACACCTGAAGCCAGCGAACATGATTAATTCCATGATGTTATAACCCGATGGCACATCATAAATGACAGTGAAGAATAAAACGATTCTTTTCAAAACCATTCAAACCATAAAAGACTGGAACTAGACACAGAAGGAAGAGAGCATGATGGTGAGATAGTGGCAACTATTACACGACAATGTCTTTGACATAATTGCAAAGGCAACTGAAATGTGATCAAACCTCTGAAACAAGCATAAGACAACATAAAGAACTGCAAATATACTCCTCGAGCTGGAAATAACATCGCCGTCATACTTTGAAGAACCAGAACACAAGACTGAAGCTCAACAAGAGATACCCAATCAACAAGATAACCAACGCAAGTAAGAAGATGTCTCCTGAAGCTATCAAACATTAACAGGTAACCCCCTGCCTTTTTAATTCTTCTTCTTGTTTGCAGCTTTTTATGTTTTGTATTATGCCTTGCAATAATATTGATGTTTGTTACTTCCCTATCATTATTGTTTGATTTTGCATGTTCTTGCTCTCGTGGTGATTTGTAGGAATTGGTGTGGTTATTGTCAACAAGTGTGAATCCTCTTTTTCTCATGAAAGCATCAATTTGCTTCTTCTACAGTTATTTGCCTGTTGGTTGGGCGAGTGTTCGCTGAGTATTGCCCCTAGATGTGTTGATGTGGGATTTTAGGTGGCTTTATATGGTGATTTGTGTCTTTGCATTTGGCATTATGGTCCACGCCTTTTGTCTAGTGGTACGGATTCTCTTCGTTGAGGCAAGGTTTCTAATCACGTGCTTTAAAAAATCTTTCAATTTGCTAATAGTTATCTTTAAATTTGGTTAGAAATGTGTTGGGCCCAAATGATATTGAGGATACTGGTGATGTTTATATGTTTCTATGTAATAAATTAACGGATTATTATCCGTAAATTTCAGATGGATATAATGGCCCAAAAAAAATATTGAAAAGATAACTTCAACTTAGTTTTAAGGATTGAGTTGAGGCAGGATGGTCCATTATTCAATTTAAAAGAACTTAGAAGTGTTTTCTGTTGGCAAATTCCATAACTATGTTTCAATGGGTCTCGGTGCGTACTTTAAAACTTTGAAAACCTCCCTATCAGAACACGGTAGATTTATCTATCAGCAAAATTAAAACAAGCACAGTGTGTTAGGCAAAAGAAAATGTACCGTGAACAATGTGATTAAAAGGTAACACAAGCGACGGCGCTGATGCGAGCTAAGCCCTTCTGAAGCAGCGGCAGCAGCTTCACCATCATCTCCATCGGATGAATAGGAACATGGAACGCATAGTTGTAGAAGAATAGAAAGTGATATTTTGTGGGGTGTCACTGCATATCCAGTGCTGCTCCCCGCCATATTTCTTCAATTGTTTCCTCTGCTTGATGAAAAACCCCGCTTCGCTTTCCTTACTCAGGTGCCCATCATGGATACCTTCGCTGGTATTGGATTTATAAATATGGGCGGGACGGTAGTTTTCTTTTTGGGTAACTCTTTTCAAAGAATCGGAAGAAGAAACAGGTAAATAAATATATATATATATATATATATATATATATATATATACACACACAAAGCTAGCTCTTGTTTAAATAAAACTAGCAATCGCACCTTAGTGTGCAATGGGAACGCCGTAGAGTTATGGAAAGGTAATGTAAGTGGTTGTCCTTTTGTTTGTCACTCATTCTCATCCTCTCTAGATCTTCATAGCTTTGTATCAATATATCTCACCATCTATATATCTTTATAACTCTTCCTCTCTATCTCTCCCTCTCTATGTCTCCCTCTGTAGCTCCCTAGATCTCTTTCTATGTTTACCTCTTGTTCTATATCTAATTATCTATCTGTTTTCCCCATCTTCCCATTATATTCATCTATATCTCTATCCAACCATCTTTCTCCATCACCCCCTTCCTATACCTTTTAATCTTTACATCTCTATATTTCTTCTCCCATCTTTCCCTCTATATGTATCTCTATGTTGTTATCTCTCTATCACTCTCTATGTCTATATATCTCCCCCTTTCTACGTCTCTATTAATTTCTACTTATCTATTTATCTTTATATTTCTCTCTCTCTCTCATTCTGTATTTTTTTATATATATTTACATCTCTCTCTCTCTCTCTCTCTCTCTCTCTCTCTCTCTC
>MU225900.1:1284667-1297991 GCA_018584345.1 Thuja plicata | reverse complement strand
GTATAAATCGTAAAAAGGGCATTGCCTATGGTTTACAGGGCATTGCCTATAGTTTGTATGTACATTCAAAGAGGACAAATTCAAAGATGCCTTCACAAGAATTCCTAAGGCAGGTACTGATGATAAGATATTCTAGTGTCATTTATTAAATGAAAAGGCAACTACTTTACCGATTTTCGCCATGAGTTGCCCCAAAAGAATTTGCATAAGACTTTTTCTAGCTTAAGGCAAGATAAGTCAACGGAAACCAACATAGAGCAATAAACAACACCATAATAAGAATACAAGAAATAATAATAATCTGTGTTCAATTTTGGATAAATCACACCCGAACTACTATTTGATACTTCAACAACTCTGACAAAGAGGGGGTTCCTAAGGAACACAATAAAGTTTTCACTTATCAAATTTCACAACCATACAAATTATCCCAACGTACTGTGTCTATTAATTTTCATGGTCCTTATTTGTTAGACAAGGAGATGCATTCAAGGTCTACAGGTGCTTCCAAGTTCCTTGCATTTTGAGGAGGAATATAAATTACCTCAACCTGGCCTTCATGTCAGTAATCCACACCCATTGCCCGCCATCCATGTGAAACTTCCTCATGTTGGGATTTGTACCAAAAATGTTTCTACGTCTTTTGAATTTTTGTTGATGGCTAGGGCTTCCCCTGAGTAATCTGGGGGCAGATGAGGATCCCCTAGCTATCCCCAGAACAACAAGGCATCTAATATTGCATTTTTGCAAATGATTTGAAAAAGCATGCTGTAAGGCAGTTGTATTCATTACTTACTTTTGAAAAAAATGCTGCAAAATTTTAATATTAAAGCTTTGAAATTCTCATGGGTAAGCATTTTGAAATTTATATACCTGGAATTTCAATTAACTGTAATTTATCATCATTTATAAATATAATTTTGACATAAGTATGAAATCTGACATAAGTATGATTTTGATATATTTATATAAGTGTGAAATCCGACATAAGTATGATCGTTTTGCACATTGTGGTTCTGCACGTTCTGATTTTTTGATAAACCTAAATATTTTTGGAGAATAAAATATATTGCAATTCCTTCATTGTCTGGGAGTAACACTTGTACATGGGCTTGCGTGCATTTCTTTGGGAGTTATTCTGGCATGTGGGACATGTGTCAAACATCTACCTTTGGAAGAAACGTGTGGCCGTTTTAGGCTGCATGAACTCCATCCCGGTCTGCAACCTCAACCTGGGAAATGGGCCCAATTTGATTATGTTCGGGGTATTGAATCCTATTCTATCCCTCGCTAGTTGCAAAAGCTCATACAAATTTTGCCTTCAATGAATTCAATGCCTCCACCCTCGAATTGTTTGGGAATGCTTCACTGCAGTCCACTGCCATCTCTCTTAACAGCCCATCCCACTTTAGTATCGACCGTGTTTTTTATCGTGGGTCTCTGAATTCTACCTTTTCTTTCAGCACAACTTTTGTGTTTAGCATTGTTCCTTCTTTAGAGACAGACAGCGGGCATGGACTGGCGTTTATAATGATGCCCCACAAATCTCTAGAGGGTTTTATATCAGCTTAGTAGATATAATTCATTTTCTCAATACGAAAGGAAAGAAACGCGTAAATATCAATCAACACCACAATTTCTAAGAAGGCGGGTGAAATGTTGTTTAATTTATCCGCCACTACATTTGACCGTTGAAATTCTAAGAAGGCAGGCGAAATTTAATTTATCTTCCGCTGCATTTGACCGTTGAAATTCTAAGAAGGTAAGGCGAAATGTTTTTTATTTTTCTAAGAAACATCACCTTCCCTCGAAATCTCAATGATAGCCCTTTAAAACCAGACAAAGAACTGCGTACTCATTACCAACATGGAACACGATTATGAAAATATGTTTGATAGCTCTTCTAGTTTGATGTATGATGATATTTTCCAAGCAGCAGCGCCAATCATTGAAGGTGGAGATTATTCGGTCATGTATAATTATCCCCCCTTTGAGAGGGAAGATTTAGTTATTATAGACAATCTTTGGAATGGCGAATGTGTTGATCCTTGGCTGCTACCTCAACAATATCATTTTCCTCTGGCCCTGAAAATTTATCAAATTTCATCAAAATTGTCAGTTTCACATAGTAATGAAAAGATATTGGCGGGTTTTATATCTACTATGTGAAACTAGTAAGGTCTTGATCTTGTTGACATTAAAAGTCTTTCATTCTCTTCCATTCTATTCTTGTTCATGCCATGCACCTTTCATAATTCATTTTCTCAATACTAATTACAAACCTCTAGGAGAGGCCTCTGATCCACAATATCTCAAGCATGGGAGAGGCCTCTAATCATCTCTTTGCGGCACAAAATGTCAGTATGTGGTAGAGTAGCGTATGTGAGGTATTGGATGAAGCAGAGCAACACACTCCCATAGTCCAATGTCCGCTTTGAAGAGTCTTTTGTTCCTTAAGTCTGGGGCTCTGCAAATTTGGTAATGGTTATCAATGGAGGTGGGTTGTGAATATTTGATGCATGCAGGGAAGATATTGTCCAAAGCAGGGAAAATGATCATTTAAGAACAACAATGCGGGAAATTATGGTTTAGAATTTTTTATTTATTTAAATAACATATTGTTTATGGCAGATGCAAGATATGTTTAATCATGTTACTTCAAATTGTTCGAAGCCTCTGAACTTCAGAATTTAAGTAGTTAATTTTTACTGCTCCTCGAGGAGAGTTCTTTGTTAGTTGTTATGTGTCATGTCTATTTTTGAAAGTGTACTCTAAATGTTGCAGGAAATCATTGCATAGTAGATGACACGAAATGCCAGTATTCGAGCTGTGGTAAGCGGCAACTACTTCCAAACTATGTGGAGGGATTTGTGGTAGGTGTGAGCGGCGGCAGAGGAGGAAGATCATACACAGTCACAAGATTAGGAGACAATCCAGATCCTGGAACTTTACGCTAGGTAGTAAACATTGCATCTTCACATGCAAGAGGAGTATGGATTACCTTCACACGTGACATGACCATTCACCAGCAACAAACACTGCTTTTGAGAAGCCACCCAACTCTCAACAACAAAGATGTCAGAGTCATTGGACAACTGTTTGGACAGCTGGGGACGAATAGCTGGCAAAAAGTGACGAATGGGCCAGATGACTTCAATGGTAGTCATTGGCCTCTCGTACACTCCCAATCGTAGATCCTCAAAATCAGGACGAGGCTTTCCAAGAGGGAAATGCCTACGGCGTAATTATATGAATGGAGAGAAGTTAGTCGTGAAGTTAATTTTCAAATGAAGCTTAATTTTCAAAGCTGTTAGACGGAATTTGCTTAGGTCTTATGTTTTTTTGGTCTTTTTATTTATCTACACCTGAGTTTTGGAGATGTGTTTATCCTCAAATTTGTCATATAATAGATTTAATAAGAAATGAAATTTAAAATGATTTTTTTAAGTTTTAATAAGAATTTAATTATGGGGTTTCTTATTATCATATGATGTTGTTCTTAATATCATTTGATGTTAAAATAATATCATATTATTTTTCAAAATGTAACTTCTATACAAGCTAAATGAGCTAAATATGTTTTTGTTAATAATAAATCTTGTTATCTTTAATCTTCATATCCAACACAAATGATTCAGTAATTTTACCCAAAGATACTTATTTTTCTTTCTTTTTCTTTTAAATGATATTTCAGGGGTATTCTCGTTACACTTAGTACAATTATGGCTCAACTCAGCGATTTAAATTGTTTCTTGTATTGGGCTTACTTTTTTTGCTAGGTTGGGGTACAGAAGAGTGAGTTGAGGCAAGATCAGTTCCCTTTAAACTGTCGTACGGGTCAAAACCATCTAAACAACTAGGTTAATCGAGGTGGAGAGAATCACCTAGGGACCTATATGGGATGAACCCAAAGCCCTTAGCCAACTACGTCACAAAAATACTATTTATTATTATAAATACAACACGTAATTATACTAATAATAGAAGTGTGCCCCTCCCATTATACTTATAATTATCTATTGTCCCCTCTCCCATGTATGAATTTAAACAAAATTATATAAGCTCCATTTGTTTGCATGTTTGTATTGTCATTCAATTTAAAAAAATGTTGTCAAAAAAATTATTATAAAAGGTTTGTAGTTCAATTGGTTGGGTACAATGGTAAGGATAATGGTATGTTGTTTGATTACACCATTCACCAAGGTTCAAATCTATAAAGAGGTAATAAATAAGAGATAATATCAGGATTGTGTCCCAAGCAATTTTAGCATAATGGATAGTCCTTGGTCCTTTAAGTTGATTACTTGTGCAATTCAAAATGTGATGATCCCTTAATCATTGGCTCTAATATTGAAGAATTTGATTAGTTGTGCAATTGATTATATAATGGTGATTATATTGAAGAAGAGATTGTTTATTTATGTGACATTTTTGAGAAGAATGGATGTGATCACAAGTAGATCTCCAAAGTTATTAACCTAGCCAAAATATTTCTTATTAATTGTCATAATGATTAAGATTCTTCAAGTAACCATATTGTTTTCCTTCTTTGTATTGATGTCTTGTCTAGTAAGATTTTCAAAAAAACTAAAAAGAAAAGGCATCATCCTGATGATGAATCATAGAGTGTGATTTGAAATGTTGATGTTCAAAATTCTTACACAATCTAATCCGGAAGATTAAAGCATTGAGTATGGATTGTGGGAATTTGATAGCATTAAGAAAGGCATACTCATTTCCTTTGTACAACATAAGTGTAGTGTCAAAAAACATTGCTCGCAATTTCATCCTTGTTTGAGCACTCATTATGGCATGTGTGCTTGATCATGAGCAAATGTGTTGATTGTGGGTCTCGATTGGCAACATAGGTAAAATACCCTTGTGCTCAACCCTTTCATCTTCTAATAGGGCATCACTTTAGCACCCAATTCTAGTGTCCTGTCAATTTGGCCCCAACTTCTAGCGTTCAATTATTGGCTTTGGGTCCTTAACATACACAATCTTATTATTAACCTTTTTCAGGTAATTATTTGTCAAAAGGTTCTAGTTGCATATAAAAGCAACTATATTTCTCACTTTTAAGGGAGATTTGATAACCTACAAATGTAGCAACCAAACATTATCTTTCTAGCATAAGCACATTAATCAAACTGGAGAAGTATGAGGTTATTATCAAACATGTTATCATCTGCAATCAAACATTTTGTTTCTTATTTATTTTTACTATTATGTTTTGTACTAACACTTTGATAACTTTGTCATCATCTTGGGTAGGATACAAGCTAAGGCTTCACATCTAAGGTAATATTATCATTTTAGCATTCATTGTTATTTGATTTGTCTCTGCTCCTACAAGAGTCTGAATTATTTATCATAGTCATCATTGTTGATTTGAAGGTGGGAACATCGACACAAAGTTTGACTAAGGCAATCCCTATAAAGAATAAAATTTTCCCCTCTTTCATATGTATTGGGGAAAATCCAAAGGTTTCAAACTATAATTGTGGCACCAACAAACAAAGTGGATTGTAACAAACATTTTTCAAACATTGAACTTCCCAAAATCTTAGGACTATAGCACCTAGCAATTTTTGTCTTCCTAGTTTGACTTTAGATTTTGATGATAACTTTCTAATTCTCTACTTGTATTGTTCTCAACCTCTGGTTTTGTTTGCACAGCTTTGGGACAGTAGCACACGATGTTGGAGTCTTGCCCAACCAACTTCAACTTTTAACACCAAGTTCCTTTATGTATCTCATTTTTACATCTATTTTTTTTAACTTTTATTCCATTTTTGTTTTTTCTTAAAATTATCCAATTTAGTTATCCTTGGCCTAGTTCATTGCACGCACCCAACCAATCCCCATCACATACAAGCAACCAAAGACATGGATCCAAGATAGTTTGGTTCTTCCTTGATGATATAAGTCAAGCCCATTCACACCCTATAATATTGTGTGGGAGAAGGATTGACCTAGATTAATGCATATGTTAATCTGGAATCACTTTTTCCAAACATCATTTTAGTGAACCTATTATATTATGCACTTTTATATATTTTAATTTCATTGCATATATCTTAATATTTGGTAAATTGATTAGATAATGTCATTTACAAAGATATCATCTTCGCATTGTTCTTGTCTTAAATCACTACTGTGTGTGTTTTGTGGTAATTTTAGTGATGAATATGTGGATGCTTGTTCCTCTCCCAAAATTATCCCTACTCATGATATAATTTTGGCATAACAGGATTGTGTTATTGAATTTTTTCTTAATGATACTTTTCCTTCAATACATATGAATGTTCTCCCTTACAATGATGAGGCATTGGTGGATGAAGAGTTTTTTCCCTCTCATAGAATTTGTCCTAATTTCAAAGATATTATGGAAAATTAGGATGATATCATTCACATTGTTCTTAATGATACTTTACCTTCTACTCACCTCAATGTTATCCCTTCTAAAGGTAAATCATTGGCTAAGAATAAGATTGAATTTTATTACTTTGACATTTCAACACCAAATAAGAACATGTATACTTACAAAAGGATCGATCCTCCTTCACAAAGCTATTATATTTTGTAATTAAGGAGATATTATTCACTAGGATGCATTAACAAACTAGGAAGCTTATTCCTATCTTCTCTTACATTGGAAGGAAGATGATTATGTTAGCAATAATAGTCCACCAACACAACTAAGAGGGCGATGAATCAGTTGTGTGCCAAATAATTAAACTTATAAACCAATTATTCAATGCAAATCTGAACACATCAAAAGAAACACCATAACACAAGCAATTGTTGTTGAGGAAAACCATGTTAAGGGGAAAAAAACCCTGTGGGAATTAGCACCCACAAATAATGCACTGAAAATATTGTATCTGTGTTAGGAGATCTAGCCCTGTTAGGAGTTGATTATTACATATAGTACATAGTCCTTGTGAAAGGACAAGCCCTGTTAGGAATCAAGAGAAATAAAAGGCTCACTGTTCGGTCTCACTGCCCAAATGAGAAGGTTAAATCCACCTTCAAGACTCACTGTCCAAAGTACAAATATAGAAGTTTACAATAACTGGTGAATTGACTGATAGCAACTTGCTTTGCCTAAATAGTTCCAATAAAGTTCATCATGATCACTATCTTTGCTCTACATCCAGCAGACTTCCCAGGTACAAGCTCGCAACTTCCACAACATACTTCCATACTACCTCATCAAGAAACAACTCTCCTTTATACAAGTTACAATAAGCAGTTAGCTTGGCCTGTTAAGACTTTCCCAATGCACAAATAATTACATGGACCCTTTCTAAGATACACATGGTACCTTAAACAAGTAAACATCAAATAAAAATCATCAATTACACTCCAAGTTCCATAATCCATGCTCATTATCCTTTAAACACGTTACATTACTGTAGTAGGCCACAAATAGGTCTTCGCAAGATCACACGTCATAGCTGACTTCACCAAGAATCCAGTGACCCAAGAATCACAAATAACATGTCTTCTACCATGCCTAAATCTCGCATGTCATAAGATATTCTCACATCCAAGTTATCCCAAAAACTTAGAGACCAACTCTGTCATAATCCTTTGTCACTGATCTGTAACTAGTCTTTACCAAACCCACTGTAACTTATGCAAACAATAGCATCAATACAAGTGATCTTATATTTAATATATATGCTTATCCATTTATACAGATCCATACTCACATGCTCTAAAAGTTCATGCAGTGTTCGTACATGTCTATCACTCTTGCATGTACTAGTGATAACCTGTTTATTTGAGACTTCTAAAGTATTCAACTAAAACATATGTTGACATCAATGAAAAAACATGAATGTCAACGCCTCTAATAGAAATAATTCCAACAATCTCCCCCTCTAGCATTGATGGAAACATATGTGAAAATACATCAACCTAAAAGTAGCCTTCTTAATACAGTTTTTTCAATATCCTTTTCACAACTCCCCCTAAAATAGTAGGGATTTTTCACTTGTATCTCTCCCCCTTTGACATCAATGGCAAAGGGTGCCATAGCTCTATCCTTCTGTGTTCATCCTACCTCTACCAGGTGTAGCTTTTTCAAATCTTCATGCCTACAACAATCAGGTTCTTGATCACCCAAATATGTTATGTTGTGTTCTTGCGATCACCCCCCCTGAGGAGTGGATCCAAGCATCAAGTCCAGGGATTGATATAGCTTCGATAGCTACTAGACTGATGCATTTCTGCATCATTCATCTCTTGCAAGGAGGGGTTCTCACCCCAAGCATACCTCTGAGGTACTCAAAGGCATATTTTGATAAAGGTTTGGTGAATATATATGTTATTTTCTCCTTTGTACTAATGTACTCTAATCTGACCTCCTTTTCTACAACCTTGTCCCTTAAGAAGTGGTATTTGATTGAAATGTGTTTGGTCTTTCAATGGATAATAGGATTCTTTAACTTGTTCACTGTGCTTTTATTATCATAATGTATAACCATTGGCTCTTCAAAGGCTATCCCAATTTCCTTTATCATCTGCTTCATCCAAACAATATTTGTACAATTTATAGCACCAACAACATACTCTAATTCAGTAGTAGATTGAGCTATACAGTCATTCTTCTTACTTAACCATGAAACCAACCTCTTTCCAAGGAAAAATGCACCACCACTTGTGCTCTTTCTATCATCAAGACTTCCTACCCAATCGACATCAGTATAAGCATGTAAAGTAAAATTATCAAACTTTTCATACCATAAAGCATATTCTAGTGATCCTTTCAGATATATGACTGTCCTCTTAAATGTACCAAGATGAGTCTCTTTAGGATCTTCTTGTAACCTCGCAACAATTCCAACTGCATTAGCAATGTCTGGTCTATTATGAGTTAGATATTATAATCCTCCAATCATGGATCTGTACTTTGTCTAAAAAACACTTTGAGATTCATTAGTAGTAGTAAGCTTGAAACTAGTAATCATAGGTGTTCCAACAGGTTCACAATCTTCCATTCCAAACTTTTTCAACAATTCCTTAAGATGCTTGGTTTGAGAGATGAAAATACCATGTTTATTTTGAGTAATATGCAAGCCAAGGAAAAAATTCATTTCACCAATCATAGACATTTCAAATTCACTTTCCATTTCCTCAGAGAACTTCTTACTCATTTCATCATTAACTCCAAAAATAATGTCATCTACAAAGATTTCAACAATTAAGATTCCATTTTCACTAGTTCTCAAATACATGTTACTATCTGTACTACCTTTTTTGAAACCAAGATGGAGTAAATACCTGTCTAATGGAGCATACCATGCTCTGGGTGCTTGTTTTACTCTATACAATGCCTTTTTCAAATTGCAAGTCATGTCTTCATCATCTGTCAAGGGAAAACCATCAGGTTTCTCAATGTAGGCTTCTTCTTCTAGTTCTCCATTCAGAAATGTAGATTTCACATCCATCTAATATACCTTGAAGTTTTTGTGTGTTGCATAAGAAAGGAATAATCTTACTGCTTCTAGTCTAGCAACAAGAGAAAATATTTCCTCAAAGTATATGCCTTCTTATTGTGAGTAGCCTTTACAAACCAATTTAGCCTTATTCCTTACAAGCATACCTTCTTCATTCATTTTGTTTTTGAAAACCCATTTAGTTCCTATAATATTCTTGTCCTTAGGTCTAGGAGCCAATTCCCAAGTTTTGTTTTTCTCTATCTCATCAAATTCTTCCTACATTGTTTTAGTCCAAGATTATCTCTGTGTGCCTCATCTGTAGTTTTTGGTTATACCTGTGAAATCAAACAAATCTCATTTCTTATTATAGATCTTGTCATCATACCTTTATTTATATCACCAATAATTTGATTCTCAGGATGCTTTTTCTTAACATACCTTGGTGTCTTTGGAGTTTCAATATTATCATTCAAGCATACCTCAATTCCATTATCAATATCAAGAGTTTCCTCTTGACTTGCAGTAATCTCCTTGTTCTCTGGAATTTGATTACAATCATATATTATTTTATGAATCTGAAACCTCTCATCAATTCTTACATTAGTACTTTCTACTATTTTCCTCAATCTTAGATTGAAATAATTATAAGCCTTAATTTTAGTGGAATAACCAAGGAAAAATCCTTCATCACTTATGGCATCAAATTTTCCTATCTCATCGTCCCTTTTCATTTAACATTTGCTACCAAATATTCTGAAGTATTTTACAGTAGAAGCATGATTAAACCAAATTTCATAGGGTGTCTTATTGGTACCTTCTCTGATCTTAATTTTTTTTAAAGTGTAGACTACAGTACTAACAACTTCTCTCCAATACACATGCGACACATTGCCTTCAAGCAACATAGTCATGGATGCATCTAATATAGTTATGTTTCTTCACTCTACAGTCTCATTCTATTGTGGTGTCCTGGGAGAAGATATTTGTCTGTATATTCCATGGTCTTCGCAGTAGGTATTAAACACATCTGATGTAAACTCTCCACCTCTATCTGACCTTAAACATTTTATCTTCAAACCTGATTCATTCTCAACTTTTTCTTTGAAGTTATCAAAAGCTTCATACTTCTCTTTAAGTAATGCAACCCACATCATCCTAGAATAGTCATCAACAAAGAGTGTAAATTACCTTTCACCATAGTAATATCTTGTTTTTTTGGAACCACAAAGATATGTATGTATCAGATCCAACTTTTCCTTTGTTGAGTAACATTTGCTCTGAAAATTGCTTCTAGTTTGTCTTCCCATCACACACTCTCTACACATGGTGTTAGAAGACATCACAATTTTTGGTAAATCTCTGACTGCATTTGTGATACTCGCTTTCACAATGTTATCAAAATTATATGACAAAACCTTCTATACCATAACCAATTGTCATCAACCTTCACAACAAAACAAGTAGCCTCTATAGTATTTAACTCAAACACATTGCATCTTGTCTTTGTACCTGATGCGATCAAATATTGTGTCAGAATTATGATAGTACACTTCCCATCATTGAACTTCAAATGATATCCCTTGTCAACAAGTTGTCTAACACTCAACAAGTTGTGCTTATGTCCATCAACAAGCAATACATCATTAGTATTAGTTTTACCATCATGATAAATTGAACTTACTCCAATGATCAATTTAGGAGTGTTATCACCAAATTCAACTACGCCAGCATCATATTTAGTTAGCCAAACAAACTTATTTGTATCACCAATCATATGATGTGAACAACCACTGTCTGTGACCCATTCTGATTTCTTTTCAACATTAGAAACTAAGGCTCTTTCTTCATGAATAGGCTCATCATATTTAATAGAAATAAATCAAATTTCATCATAATCTACAACATCGTCATCATACACACCTTCACTAGCATAGTAACATTCTTTATCCTTAGAATAATTAGGTATGCAAAACTTAGGTTTATGTTGAAGAACCCTTGTAGGACATCTAGATGCAAAATGACTAATCTTATTACATGAAAACACTTCAATGATAATTTTTCTTCAAATTTACCCTTACCTATTTTTTCTCTTCTTGCAATCAAGGCCATAAGTTCATCTAGTTTCCTTTCCTCTTCCTCTATTTTTTCCCAATCATCAGTATATTCACCAAGCTCTTCGTGTATGTTACCTCTGCTAGTTCTCACAATACTTGATAAAGTCTTTTTGTCATTGTGCATAGTCGCTTTGAATGTAGATTCCACCTTAGGTAATGTATCCTCTAGCTCTGTGGCCTCAAACGTGGTCAACTTAGCAATCACCATCTCTCTGTTGAAGTTCACTATCAAAGGTATGATCTCTTCTATCGCTTACACTTTAGTTTTGTAGACAAGTGTCAAAGATATGAGAATCTTTGCGATCACTTCTTATTCAGTATATGTGCCTCATGAGTTTCTAATGCCTGTAACAACCTCTATAACCCTTTGTATATATGCTATGACATTTTCATCATCTTGCATTCTCAAACTCTCTATTTTAGTCATCCAAATTTGCAACTTCACTTGCTTAGTAAAATTATCTCCTTCATATAGTGCCTCTAGTCTTATCCAAATTTTATGTGCAGAATCCAAGTCTTTAACCTCTGTGAATTCACCCTCAGAGAGCGCGTTGATCAATGCTTCTCTTGCAACCATATTACAAGTAAATAAATTATTTTCACCTTCATTAGCATTTTCTAATTCATCTTTAGGCTTGATCGTATCATCATTCTTTGTAATCGTCCAATAATCAATTCCTAAGAAGAGCAGGTGAGTTCTCATCTTGTTCTTCCAACTGTCAAAATTTTTCAGAATCAAGTTTTGGACTCTCCTTCCTATATAATGTCATCTTCAGGATCACCTCAAGTTGTTAAGCTTTCTCTCAAAGGACCACTAGCTCTGATACCAATTGTTAGCAATAATAGTCCACTAACACAACTGAGAGGGGGGGAGTGAATCAGTTGTGTGCCAAATAATTAAACTTTAAACTTATAAACCAAATATTCTGATGAAGGATGCTCCCCTTAATGCCACAAACACAACAGAAATAGAGAAACAACAATTTGCAAGAACAGAAAATGGGCTTCTTATTATCTCCACAAATGTGGAATTACAAACTTTTAGAATTACAATATACAAAGCCACATGGGCATTCCCCTTACAATATTCTGTAGGACAAAGCCTTGAATTATTACTCAGATCCACCCAAAACTGCCCTAGACAACACTACGGGCCTTCTTTATATAGGCAATTTCCACCGCCCGAGAAGGTTCTAGAAATCTAGCCATTAAGGCCGACTACCTTTAGCATTTAATTATTTTTCACTTTTATTACAAAAAGGTTGGCTTTAAATATTTACAAAATATGAGATTAGGTAGCCCAACTTCCAAAAGCCATAACTTTTGAACCGTAGCTCTGTTTGGCTATTATAACCACTTTTCAGAAATGGGAGATCGCGAGCTACAGTGCCTCACTCACGAAGCGCCAGTCAGCCGGGGGTTCAACCTCGATCCGGAGCCTCTAAGGTCCTGAAAATTGAGCTCAAAGGTTTTGCACCCTAAAATCTCAACAGTAAATCCTTAATAACTTCGCTGATACAGATGATCTGGCAATGAAATTTAACTGGCATTCTTATATGACTAAGATGAACCTTCACCTGAAAAATTAGAACATTCTGAGTTCAAACAACCAACTTACTAAAAATAGTAAATTTCCAAATATAGCAACTTTGTACAAAATAACCCTTATTGAATAGAAAAACACATATTTTTGGGTGATGCAAGATTGCCCTTACACCCAGGATGCTCCTGCATCAGACACCCGGGGTAATTTGAGAA
>MU225900.1:1248293-1260531 GCA_018584345.1 Thuja plicata | reverse complement strand
GGAGGATACCTCGTTTTCATACCTCTCCAAGCCATTTCAGGGTGCAAAACTCAAAGGAGGTTTATGTAGATTTGGGAACCCCTCTAAAATTAAATAACGAACACCCAATTTAAATTTGGGGTCAATTATTGGGGACATGGGCAACTTGACTCGCCCCTGACCCTCAAAGTCGCCATTTTCCACCCAAACACAAGCCCAAATTTTTCCAACAGGTCCTATTTAATACAGGGATGCTAGAAATATGTGCAAAATCAAGGTGTGATAAGGAGAAACATATGCAAGAGGTCACATATTCTAAAATGGGGCCTAGGTAAGAAATAAATTGCATAGTGATGAAATTTTACAATTATACATTTAGCCCCCAGTTTAGCGGGAGTATGAGCTTGCATGCCTACTTACAGGTAAAGTAGAAGAAAGAGAGATGATCATGAGTAAGAATTCAAATAGATAATACATCACTAAGCTCAAGGGAACAAACCCCTTAAACCAAGGATCTTAACTCGCACAACCACATGCAAGTACACAAAAAACAAAACAAAAATAAAAACTAAGCCTCCAAATCAACTAATTGAAGAGACCCTGGTAATCAAAATGTCTCAATTGATAATATAATTCTCAAAATGCTATTGCAAAAGAACAAGTGGTCACATGGAAAGAGCAAGAGCACACGTCAAAGATGAGAGAGGCTCCATGATGTAACCAACTAGCAAGGTGTGTTACACTATGGGATCACAAAGGAGAGAGAAATAAAATTGTGAATTATATAGGCTAGCAATTTGTGTTATGATAGGTGATTCATGTGAAGAGAGAATGAAGATTCAAAATTGAGTTTTATTATGCTAGACAACTCATCCTAAAAGAGAGTTTGGTGTTGATAGTATAGAAAATTGTGTTATTCTAGTCAACCCATTCAAGGATAACCAATCAAAATATTACATGCAAGGAAATCCACAAAAAAATATTATCCAAGGAAATACACTAAAAATAGTGCGAAGGAGAGTTGTCAAACTTTATAAAATTGTGTTATGCTAGTAGAATCAACCAAAAGTATTTGAAAAAAAAAACTAAAAGATTTACAATAAGGAAACCATATATGCCCCCCTTAAGGTGGCAATATAATACTATGTTGACATCTTAAAGAAAAGAAGAACAAGGACAAACACCTTCAAAACCAAGGAGATATCCTCTAAGAAATATTTATTCCAAGCCAAAGAGATCACAACTCTTATGAGGCAAGGAAGAGACAGTTGTAAAGAGATACCATGCAACAAGTGTAAATAAATCCTTCCGAGGGACGCAAAAGAGAAGGAAGAGATACTTCCTTAATTACATCTACCTCCAAGAGGAGATATTGAACAAAAATTACATTATTGACCATGAGAGAAGAGGGAGAACAATAATTCACACCTTTCACATTGCTAGGTAAAGGTATACTTGAAGGATAACACACTTTGAGCCCCCAAATACGGGATTTATTTATAATAGACATATATTTTCAAGAAAGGAAGGGGTTGCGATCAATGATACACACCTCTTGGATAAGAGAGAATCCCTAGTAAAAACAAATAATTCTATGTAATAAATAATGTGACATGATAAACAAATACTACTTAACAAGGGAAAGTGGATCCTTTGAAAGGATAAGAGATTGAAACACTACCCTTCCCCCCCAAGCATAGAGACAAGGATGAGAAAATCTATTATGTTTCTTGAAAAGCATGATTGCACCTAAAATTGTATCATCATGAATGACAATGACCCCCGAAGAGATATACTAACAATGTCACATATTATGGAGCAACATAATAGTAACTTAAATGTTATTTAAAACAATCATAATTGAAATACAACTCATTGTTACATGTTACATAAATGATATCATAATCAACGAGTCTTTGAATTTTATAATGCAAAGCTTTACATTCATTAGTGGAGTGGTCATGATATTGATGATGATACATACAAAAAAGGAAGATTCTCAAGAGCTTGTATATATTTATTTTTTCATTTGGAATGGGTAATCAACTTGGAAATAAGAAGGTTAGATAAAATGTATCTTAGTTAAAGGAGAGGCATAAAATATATATAAGTATTAGATGATAAGTTAGGGGATGACTATAAAGGAGGAGGTTGGACACCCAAACCTTTCAAAGGCAATTGCGATGTAGTTTTATGATGTATCAATGTTTTTTTGCACACATCCTAAACCATGTCCAAGATTAGTGTTGGAAAGTTGGATGTGTTTTCGTCGGTGTTAACATATCAATAGGATTTCTCAAAAAGGATGATCATTTGATACCAACATATCTGTTGCCTATTTTGCCAGTGGTACTGGATGTTCAAAGTTTTAGTGAGGATCGGTCTTAGTAGATGAGGAGTTGCACATCTGATAGGATGATTTTGAGGTTGTCTATATGTTCCATGTCAACTTGCAGGGGTGGACATGAAGATACAAATGAGTTATGAGTTCATAGATGGTGACTGACAGACAGTGAAGTGACAGAAACACAAAGATTGGTTCGGTGAGAATGCTTAGGTTGATATTTTTAGGTGTGCATCAAGTAGTGTGTTTAGGAAATGTATATGTGTTCTAAATTCAAGGTTTGTGATCCAAAAACTCATAAGGTATTTTTTAGATGTTATAGTTGTTGGAAACAATGCTCTTGAGGTTTAACAAAAGAGATGTTGGTAGATCCGACAATATGGACGGGTTTAGATGTTTTAGTGATATTCATGATTCCTATGAATGTTCTTGGATTATGTGCTTCATGGGTTGGTGGTCTACATCGATTAAGGTGATGGGATTTGGAGGGAGTTTCAAGTTGGTGATAAGTTTTATTATGTTCTTGGCCAACTTGATTAGTAAAACATTTTAGGGTGATCAATAAAATGTTTTAGGGTTAAGTTATGATCTTCAGGTGATTACGATGGATCAAATCATGTTGGATCAAAGTTTTTTTTATCGGGATCATTGATTTAGGTGCATTAAGATGAAAATTGAATTTAGGTTTTTGCTGACCTAAGTTCTTGATATAAGGGTTGATGAACTAGGGAAATTGGTGGTTGCACATGTGAAGGATTGATCACGGATGCCTTTAATTTCTTGTAGAAGCAGCTGTGAAGATCTAATGAGGTTGAATTGCTTATCTGAGGGAGTAAAATAGGATTTGAACAAAAATCTATATTGTACTTCAATGGGACTGACATTGGCATGAGTTAGATGCTACTATTCAGTTCATAAATGATTAGATTGTTGTTTGATTGGCCATTGTAGTGGTCTTGTAAGGCAATGAGCCTTCCTAGGGTTGTAGCCTTTTTGTATTTGAGAAGTGAGCTCTAAGTAGTGTGTCTAAATTCAATGGGATTCCCCATATTTATAATAAGGTTATACTATTGGCATTTTGATGTATTTTGGGTGTAGCCATAGGGAATCACTTGTTTGGTTTTCATTGACGACAACTAAGTTAGTATAGTCATGAAATATAACAGGTGAAGCAAAGACATAATCAGTAAGAAGGATTCATGATGGGTAATGTAGGAAATTGACTAAGTCTAGAAGATCGATAGACAATGAGGACAACACTTTGGTAGAGATCATGGTAAAAGTGAAATCATGAGGAGCGGCCACAGATACAACATCAACATGTTCATATTTGAGTGTGGTTCCAACCATAACTCATTTGGTTGATCAGTAAGAGATTTTTTGATGTCACAAACACTTGTGTGTGGTAAATGCGGTCTTCAACCTGATACACCAAACACTTAATAAACCATTAATTGAAGGGTTGGTATCATCAAATTGAAATCAAATCATTACACAAACTACCCTCAAGAGAGGCTTATTGCTTCCTAGTTGAAGCGAGTTTTATTCTTGGAGGATGCTCATCAGATTAACATTTAGAATTAGTGACTAGACGACTCCAAAATGAAAGATTCAAAATATGGACAAGATTCATGAACTTGCATACTTTTCCCTCAAAACCATGGAAGAGAAATGCATAAAAACTACTAAGATAAATCCATATTAAGCATGAAGCAATCTAAGAAAGAATGCAACTAAAAACAAAGGAAACAGAGCTAGGAATTCATGTTAGAACTAAAATACATCAACTAAATTACAATGAAAATGGAGGCTAGAACATGATCAAAACCTAAAACCAAAATAGTATTATAACTTTACTTCTCCAAATTGCCTCCCTTTGAGCAAGGGGAGATATCCCTTTTATATTAAATTCCTCGAAATGGACAGCCAAGATTGAGAAACGAAGGGCGGTTGAGATTATTTACACTTCAATCCATGTGGGCTTGATCTAGGTGGAAGGTCATTGATTGGTCAACCTTGTGTTTGTTTGGGGGAGAATGGGAAAAAATTGGTAACTATCCCCTTTTAATTTCTTTTATTTAAATTTTGTGTGCTCACCCATGTGTGAGTATGTGTGAATGGGTTTATTTAATCAAAAGTGCTTTGGACTTTTAATTTAAACTCAATAGTTCAATAAATTAGGTGATTTGAGCCTTGGTTGATAATTTGATTCAACAAGCTATATGTAATTATGAAAGAAAGTTTGATTAAATGCTCCCATAATTAGGGTCTAGCGATAAATGCCTTTGATTTAGGATTTTTAAGGCCATTTAATCGAAATAGGGGTCATGGGTTTTCTAGACCAACTTTAGGTGATTAAATTTTCCCCTCTTTGAATTGATGTTTGAGTGGCACGTTGATTCAAAGAACATTTGATGATAGATTGGGGAAATAGCTTGATGTGAAGCAATGAAACTATCCCACAAATTAGAACCGATTATGAACTTTATCAGATGAAGATCGATAGAAAATTTAAAGATACCAATGCCAAACTTGATTGAGCGAAGACTAATAGGGGGACTTGAAGATATCAACTCTAGACTTGATTGAGTGAAGGTTGATAGAAAGGTTTGAATATTCAACTTGATGTGAAGCGATGAAACTGAATATCCATCCCTAAAGTTGATTTCCAAATCTTGGATTGGCTTGAATGACTAATCAAACTAGTGTGATGTGATGAGATTAATTTCCATTTAATTCTTTATTTGGGATAAATGACTTGATATGCGTCCTAATGAATCCAATTACCTGATTAAGAGGTGCTATCAGATTGATGTGGTGCAATGAAATAGATATGCCCATAGGGATTCAAGTGACTTGATTTGAAATGATGAAATAATTTGGAAGAATCTTGATTTGATACAGAGCTCTGATGCCCCTAGAGATTAAACTTATTGATTTGAATCAAATTATTGATATATTATACTGCCCCCTAATGATCAAAATCAAAATGAGGTTAGGGTGACAAGCATGATTGTGATAGATTTGAAAGCATCAAATGTACTAAATAGGTGTACAAGAATCAGATTTGAGCTTAATTTAAGGTCTAGTTGACCAGTGGTGACCAAGAGTTGACTTGGGTTGACCAAGGTTGACTTTCTTGGATTAAAGTAGAGAATGCTTGATTTAGTCAATTAGGAATAATATTAAGGAGGAATCCTATGAGGAAAGTGTCAATGATCAAATGCATTTGAGTAATAGGTTAATGTACACTTTTTACCAGCAAAACATTGTCAAATTTTGATTTCGGTCCCAAAAATGGATTCAGGACTGTCCAATTAGCTAAGAGTGTGATTTTTGTGCTCATCTGAGCAATTTTGAAAAGTAGGTCAAAACCTAGTAGCTCTTGCATATGTCTTGGATGGAAACATATCTTATTATTTATTTTCACTCATTATGTAACATGCTCTTATCATGATATTCTGGTCTTTGAAAACTGTGATGATTTGATTCTTGCTTGGTCGGTTCTGACTCTTTCTTGCATATATATAACCTTAAGGAGATTAATGTAGTTGATTGCTTCAACAAAGGATTCAATGTTAGAAGGATATCTCTTTTTGTCGTTATAATGTTATTATGCAAGCCTAAGAATGAAATGTAGCCTACGACATGAGTCTAGTCAATGATTCCTTTAGTCAATTTTTTGTCATCGAGCGTTTGGGACATTAAGAGTCAACACAATCCTTATTGGTGCCACTGTGACCATAAGGATATGAGTATGACTTTCATCAGATAAAATGTGGGAAACTTAATGTAAGCATCAAGGTATAATAGCCAAGATGACCTAAACATTATACTTAGTTGATATCAAAAGGGTATACCAGTTTTGAGGCATTTAGAACCGAGATAACCATGAGTGTGTTCTTGCATAAATATATAGATTAATAGTCAAGGAGATAGTTCCAACCTCACCTTGGTGTGCAAGTAAACAAGATTGAGGGATGTGAGGATTTTCCACCGTAATGTGTAAGCTCTTATCACATACACCTAGTTTACTTAACGTTATAGGATCATCAAGAGTACAACAACAAGTATCAATCAAAGAAAAGAGTATGAAAACATCCATAACAAAAAACACTCAAGAAAATGATCATCATTCTTTCAACAAGTTTTGATTGTAATATTTTTGTCTGTTTAAGGTGTTGAGAAACACCATTGTGCTTGTGGGTGTTAGTGTTGAAAAACATTGTTGTGTGCTTGAGTGTTATTAAGCCAAGATTTAAGCGTATTGATATATTATCTGTCATGTGTTTAAAAATACATATGTGTCCAAATAGGTAGTGTTGAGAAACATTGTTTGATTAAGGTGTTGAAAAACACCAGGGTGTCAGTGGAAAACTGTTCAGTGGATGAAAGACCAAGATAGCTAGCATTGATTACGACTGGAAAGGTGTTGACTTGATAACTAGGAGACTACCTTTAGTGATGAATAATCCCGTGAGACTAAGGTATTGACCTATTCTAAGCTATGAAGTTAATTCAATGTTTGGATTGGGTTGCACAAGGTCACGAAAGTGACTAAGAGCTATTAAGTGCAACAAACCAAGTTGAGTCCTGTGTAGGCGAGACAGTCAAGCTACATATTGATAGATGGAGTGCTAGTTACAAGTGACGCATGTTTTCTATGTTTTCACCACTCAGCAAAATTGTTATTTTTGCTACCAAGGCGCCTGTTTTTCCAGATTTTCACAGAGGCACTTTTTATCTTTTTCAAATGTTTTTTTATTTTTCCTTTTTTGATTTTTTTTTGTATTTTTCTCTTTTTGATTTTTTTGTTGATCCATCAAGGCGCCTATTTTCCAGTTTTTCACCATGATGACCCTTTTTCTAGGACTTTTTCCAAATGTTTTTGGCTTTTCTTTTTTTTGTTGTTTTTAGTATTTTTTCAGAATCATTTTTCCCTGCTTTGGATTTTCTCTAAGTAGAAGATCACAAACCTAAAATTATATGTATCTTACTTTCTTGTTGTAGCCTCTATATATACTTTTCTGATAGACCCTTAGATGGTCAAATTTTTCTTTCCTTCTTTCATCAAGTATTTCTAACTCCTAGATTCTGGAAATCTGGTAATCTTCATCAGTGATGAGCCCTTGCAGTGAGACTCTGAGCGATGGTATCTCTACCTCAATAGGAAGTATTGCTTCTGTGCCATATACCAAGGCAAATGATGTTTCCCCTGTAAGTGTTCTAATGCTGGTTGGATAATCCCACAAAGTCATATTTAATTGGAGATGCCAATCTTTGCCCAACTTGTTCACTGTCCTATGTAAAATTTTCAATATGTTTTTGTTGGATGCCTAAGCCTGTCCATTCCCTTGAGGATAGTAGATAGAGGAACACTGCTGGGTAATTTTTAACTTCTCACATAATTCATCCGTCTCTTTGTTTTTGAATTGTCCTTCATTATCTGTTATAATAGAGGAAGGTATCCCATACCTGCAAATGATGTAGTTTAGGATAAACATAGATACTTGTTTTCTGATTTCTTTGATAAGTGGGACTACTTCAACCCACTTTGTAAAGTAATCAGTGGATGTAATGATGAATTTGTGTCCACTGGATGAAGAGGGATATATTTTCCCTATCAAGTCAAAGGCCCATTATTGGAATGGATAGTGTGTGATGAACGGTAACAACTCTCGAGTAGGATAGTGGATTAGGTTACCATGTAATTGACATTTCTTGTAGGATTTAGAAAACTAAATAGCATCTTTCTCCATGGAAGGCCAGTAATACCCCACCCTTAGGAGTTTCTTAGCCAACGAAAGACCATTCAAATGAGACCCAAAAATACCTTTGTGGACTTCCTCTAGTGTATGTCTAGACTCTTCACATTCTAGACACCTAAGGAAAGTACCATATAGACCTCATATGTACAAATCATTAGCTATGATCAAATAATGCATGACATTTATTGTAAGGTTTATCTTCTCATTTTTGGATAGGTCATTAGGGATTACGCGGTCATGCAGGTAAGAGTATATTTGGCTATTTTGAGAGGATTTAGTGTCCACAATTGAGCATACTATTTGGGATTCTGGGGAGTATTAGGGTGGAAAAGGGATTTCTTACACCAAGAAGTTATAGCAAAATTGATGTTCTTCTAGTTGCAATGTTGAGGCCAAAGTAGCCATGGTGTTAGTAGCTTTACTAGCTTCTCTTGGTATTTGATAGAAGGTAATAAATATAAAGTAATTCTTTAGAACATCAACCATTCTCTTATATGACACGAGCTTCTCATCCTTGGTTTGATATTAATTGTTTCCTTGATTTATCACTAACTGAGAATCCCCGTAGATGTGCAGTTCTATGATTTTCTATTCGATAGCTAACTTTAGTGCATTTGCCAAAGCTTCATACTCAGCTATGTTGTTCGTGCAAGGAAATTTCATCTTGTATGCCTTGGGAATTTTGTATCTATGGGAATTATAAAGAGTACAATGGCTCTAGACCCTTGATGATTGAATGAGCCACCAAAAAAGATTTTCCATGAGTGCTTTGTTATATGTAGAATGGATTCATCAGTAAATTCTATTATTAGTGATTTACAATATTGAAGAGAAGCATCTACCCTATGATCAACAATGACTCGTCCTTTGATAGCTTTTTTTTTTTTATGTATTTAATGTCAAACTCAATGAGTATCATCACCCATTTTGCTAATCTACTAGTTAGAGTTGCCTTATTTAATAAGTACTTTAAAGGATCAATCTTTGCAATCAGCTTGACAAAATGTGTGAGCATGTAATATCAGAGCTTTTGTGAAGAAAATACCACTGCTAAGCAAGATTTTTCAATAATGGTGTAATTATGCACATAGGAAACCATTGTTCTACTTATGTAATAAATTTCTCTTTCCTTTCTTGTTTCATCATGCTATGCTAGTAGAGCTCCAAGTGATGTTTCTGTAGCTGAGATATATAACAAAAGATATTTTCTTGGTATTGGTGTCATTAAGATAGGTGGGTTTTCTAGGTATTCTTTTATCTGTTGAAATTACTTTTCACATCCTTAACCCCACTTAAATGTTATGCCTTTATGTTATGTCTTCGTAACGGGTTGAGCTTTATCTGCTAGCTGTGAGATAAACCTCCTAATTGATTGTAGCTTTCCTTGTAGTTTTCTAATTAGGTTGATATTTCTTGGCAGTTGCATTTCCATAATTGTTGTGACTTTTTCTAGATCAACTTCAATTCCTTTCTCCAAGACAATGTACCTAATAAGTTTTCCCGACATCACACCAAAGGCACACTTTTTTGGATTTAGCTTTATTTTGAATTGTTCCATTTTGTTAAAAATCTTCTCTAAGTCAGCCAAGTGTGTAGCTCTCTTTGCTTATTTTTCCAAAGTGTCATCAATATATTCCTCCATATTCTTGTGCATCATGTCATGAAATATGGTCATCATAGCCCTCTGATATGTTATTCCTGCATTTTTTAGACCGAAAGGCATAACGTTACAACAGAACATGCCCCAAGCACATGTGAAAGTTGTCTTTTCCTTATCTTCGAGTGATATTTTGATCTGATTATATCCTGAGTAGCCAGCCATGAGAGAATACATTCTATATCCTGCTATGAGGTCCACAATCATGTCAATGTTGGGAAATCATCTTTTGGACAAGCTTTGTTTAAATCCTAGAAATCTGTGCAGACTCGTATTAATTTATCAATATTAGAGACATGCAAATTATTTGAGATCTAGTCGGCGTATGCCACAGCCCTGATTAATTCTTCTTTTAATAACTTTTCTAGCTCAGCTTTAACCAATAGTGCCACATGGGGATGCATATTTATGAGCTTTTGTTTAACTGGCTTGATACTGGTTGTCATGTCCCCTCTCTAGAGTGGATATCAGAGATGGAGGATTTGGCCTATCATTGGAGTCTCGTAGGCTAGCGGAGATGGATAGGGACTCATTCAGTGCATATAGTGACCAAATTTTGGCTTTACAAGTAGTTTGGAGCCAGTTTGGAGCAGTTCCTAGATTTTAGGGGATATCCCTACTTTTTAAGAGGATGTGGCTATTTCCAGATGTGAGGTCCCACTGGACCATTCCATGGTTTCAGTTTTAGGATGACAGGGGGTGTTCCCTAGTTTCTAGGAGCATCCCTAGATTTTAGGGATGAGACTGCCAGTTGACCCATCTCGTTTGGCACCAGTCACAGATAGGTGAGATGGTGGTAAATATAGTGTTGCAATGTAGTTCCTTGATTTTAGGAGGCAATTCCTACTTTTTAGGAGTGGAATTCCCACTTCTTAGGAGGTGGTGTCATCTTCCAAATTTTAGGTTCTATAAGGTCATCCCTTGGTTTCAATTTCAGGAGATTTGGGTGTATTTCCTAGTTTCTAGGAGCATCCCTAGATTTTAGGGATGAGACTGCCAGTTATCCCAGGTTGATTGACATCAGTCACAGGTAGGTGACATATTCAGTCTTAGGATTTTGGGGTGTTTCAGGTCTTCTATGGCTATTTGGGATATATTTTAATAGTTGCCTAAGTTAGCATTTCAATAATTTAAAATAAAGCTATTTATATAGCTAATTGGAGTAATAAGGGGTTTTTGGCTTCATTTGGTTAAGAATGCCTATGTGCTATAGCTCGTTGGAAAGGACTTTGATGGGGAGGTCACCTTGCTCTCTGAGACTCCTACTCTTTTCTAGGAATCTCACCAGGAATCCTTTTCAATTCAGGACTCTCTAGACTCACCCTTGAGTCTCTTAAGGCTGCTCTCAGACCCTAACCAGAAGGACTAACCTATTCCCTCTTTGCTAGGTTCCCTACCCACCGAAGTGTTTCACTCCTCATCTCATCTTACTCTCCATGACTGAATCAGATCAGTCATGCACCTTTCTCACTCTATCTCCTTTCCCTACAAGTTTCCTAGCCGGACCATCTAGCTCGCCTAGGACTTGTTTTCAACTCTGACTAGTCTCTCCTCAGTTCCAAACACAAACACAAAACAAGAATAAAAATACATGATGGGTACCTTTTGACAGTCACATTCCATACGCCTGATCATGAGAGTCAAAAGGTATCCATTAAACTGAAAAGAACTCAGGATACTACTCTACTGAAGTTTGTACACAACATAAAATCTACAGAACACATAGAACACTCTTCTTTATTGAAAACTGCAAATTACAATGTAATCTCAAATCTACTGTGCTAGCCTGTTCAATCTCTAAGTTCTTCAACAACAACTCAAAGGTTCTTTTCTCTCTCTTTTTATCCTCGGCCTCTTCTTAGTCTGTAACCGTTTTTAGGTTTTTTATTCGCCTGAGGAATCTCAACTGTCTCAGCTCTTCATCTTCCTTTTGTAACTGTCATCACCATCTTTCTCTGCATGGTCGATGACGTGGATGACATTCTCCTCTGTGGCATTATTTTTGGTATTTTCTGACTTTTCAACTCTTTCTCCTTCTGACACGTCAGTATGTTTGATCATTTGACTGTTTCAGTTCTTTATCGCATAGTCGCGAGTGAAAGTGACCTTTCATGTTTTGGTCTGCGACTGAGCGATTACCTGCTCGTCGCGCTCTTGCTATGCATTTACTTGACTTGGCTTTTACCTCACGACTGAGTGATGACTCTTTATCGCGCACCCGCAATGCATTGTCCTGAGCTATGTTTTATGCTGCGACTGAGCGATGAGCTCAAGTTGCATACCCGCACTGTCTTTCCACGAGCTGTTATTTACTCTGCGAGTCTGCGATGCACATTAGTCGCGCACTCGCTGCACTTCAATCTGAGCTGCTACTTTCTTAGCGAGTCTGCGATGCACGTCAGTCGCGCACTCGCAACTCTTTCTGACGAGCTGGCCATATCTCGGCGACTGAGCGATGAGCTCAAGTCGCGCACTCGCCGTGTTGTAACC
>MU225900.1:1218132-1242745 GCA_018584345.1 Thuja plicata | reverse complement strand
ATTAAACTGAAAAGAACTCAGAATACTACTCTACTGAAGTTTGTACACAACAGAAAATCTACAGAACACACAGAACACTCTTCTTTATTGAAAACTGCAAATTACAATGTAATCTCAAATCTACTGTCGCCTGTTCAATCTCTAAGTTCTTCAACAACAACTCAAAGGTTCTTTTCTCTCTCTTTTTATCCTCGGCCTCTTCTTAGTCTGTAACCGTTTTTAGGTTTTTTATCCGCCTGAGGAATCTCAACTGTCTCGACTCTTCGTCTTCCTTCTGTAACTGTCATCACCATCTTTCTCTGCATGGTCGACGACGTGGATGACATTCTCCTCCGTGGCATTCTTTTTGGTATTTTCTGACTTTTCAACTCTTTCTCCTTCTGACACGTCAGTATGTTTGATCATTTGATTGTTTCAGTTCTTTATCGCATAGTCGCGAGTGAAAGTGACCTTTCATGTTTTGGTCTGTGACTGAGCGATTACCTGCTCGTCGCGCTCTTGCTATGCATTTACCTGACTTGGCTTTTACCTCGCGACTGAGCGATGACTCTTTATCGTGCACCCACAATGCATTGTCCCGAGCTATGTTTTATGCTGCGACTGAGCGATGAGCTCAAGTCACATACCCGCACTGTCTTTCCACGAGCTGTTATTTACTCTGCAAGTCTGTGACGCACATTAGTCACGCACTTGCTGCACTTCAATCTGAGCTGCTACTTTCTTAGCGAGTCTGCGATGCACGTCAGTCGCGCACTCGCAACTCTTTCTAACGAGCTGGCCATATCTCGGCGACTGAGCGATGAGCTCAAGTCGCGCACTCACCGTGTTGTAACCCGAGCTGTTAATTCCTTCGTGACTAAGCGATGAGCTCCTGTCACGCATTCGCGATGCTTTCATCCGAGTTGACTTTTGCTTTGCGACTGAGCGATACACCGTAGTCGCGTGCTCGCCGTGCTTTTCACTTAACCGTCAAGTCACCTGCGACCTTGCGATGCACAAAGTGTCGCTCACTCGCACATCCTACTTAGTTGTTTGCTGCTCGGCGACTGAGCGATTAAGCACTCGTCGCGTTGTCGCACCGGGTTTTCACTGACTGTGAATTGGCTCGCGACTGTGCGATGAGCTCCTCGTCACATTGTCGCACACTATCTTTTCTGCTAGCCGTCTGCGACTAAGCGACTAGTTCCTCGTCACGCACTCGCTCACTAATAAACTTAACTCATGACTAGCTCGCGAGTGTGCGATGCATGATTTTTCTGCTCTCCACTGGCTCTGCGACTTTGCGACTGAGTGAAGAACTGTTCAGGCTTAATGACAAGGACCGAAAACTAACTGTGATCTGCTCCTTTTGATCACTCAACAAGAATTGCTAGGGTTTGGAGCTAAACCCTAGGGTGCTCTGCACCAGTCTTGAATTAATATAACTTATTTTCATCATTCAGAGACCTTCTGGCACATCAATTTATGTTATTTGAGGAAAGGGGTGTTTTCTTATACATAAAAGCTTTTTAATTAAAAGATGCCATTTTATAATAAAGGGAAAAGCATATTTTCCCTTTAGGGTTAGATTGGCTTTGAGAGGGAGATAAAAGGAGATGTTGGCTCATTCTTTCATTATCTTTTACATCTTCATTCTTGGTATTTGCAATTTTGCTCTGAGGAGTGATTCTGGAGAATTGAGACGCAAACCCCAGAGTCTTGCTATTGGGATGCAAACCCCAACAGATGGTTTCAGAAACATTGTACAATATTATTTTAGAATTGATAGAGAGTGTTAAGTTTCAACATTGGGAGTGCTTGTGCAGTATACATTGGGGTCTTGTTTGGCATGTTGGGGTCTTCAGGTCACCTTGGCATGACTACAACAGCTGTATGGATGCCTCTCAGCTGGCACATGATCTGCTAGTTGGCTTACATCAGTCATCGCTGCCCTTGGTGCATGGCTGGTTCATTCCTGCAGATGGTGTCATCATTCCTTATTTGTAAACACCCTTGCAGGCATACTGGATGCATATCTTGTTTGGTATGATTTGTAGCTATTCTAGTTGGTTGGATATTATACTATTGCATACTATTGTCAGCCTACTTTTTAATTGTTGCTATTGTTATTTACTGTTTTACTTATATCTAGAAAATACAAAAAAAAAGAAACAATCCTTCTGCAACTTCTGTATAATTCTCTAAGACCACAAAGAAAGCACAGGGAAATCTATTATTTTAATTAAAATTTACAGAAGTTCAGCCAAAGGATCCTCTTGGGATCTTTCAGTGGTATCAGAGCCTGCATCCTGCCAGTCTGTAGTGTTTGAGGGAATTGGTCTTGTCAGATTTCAGGAAAGATTATGATAATTTATATCAGCAATTGGGTAATTACCAGATAGTGGAATAAGTGACTTCTATGCATCCAGGTAGAGCTGATATACATAGATATTACACTCATAGGGGATATATATATATATTTGAGTGAGTGATCAACACTTTATTGAAATTGAATGCATAGGTACAGGGGAACTTATAGCAGTAAACAGGTGAAACTGTATAGCAGTAGACAAAAGAAACCATCAAATAGTTTGTTTGAATTTAAAAGGAAAACTGATGCCTTGGTTAAACAATTGGATCATAGTCGGGATATTAAGAACAAGCTTAGTGAATAGTTGTCAGATCCGGCTACTATTGACAGGGTGGCTAGATACATGGTTTCACTCGTGGACAGATCTTCTTCTCGCAGGACACATGATATGAGACAAGTTGACACGGTGAGGGAGGTCAGGAGAGACCTGTGAGATGATTTCATAGCTGCATGTGAGCCCAAAACATCAGTTCTGGAGATCAGTGCCCCTCCAATTGAGTTACCCCACACATTTATTGTAGGGTCATTACCTATCTCAGTGGATGAGCACATGACAATTACACAGGTCGACAATTTCATGGAGACTCAGCACTTAGTTGATGATTCAGTGGTACAATAGGAGTTGACATCTATAGTTGATTTATGTATCACACCAGATTGCATTATAAAGACAGACAGTGACTTACGTTTAGATTTCCATGATGTTAGTTCTATGGTTGAGGTTGAGGGGGTTGTTGTAAGTGGGAGTGTTGTAGTGTTGGAGGATATGATGGTGGACTCTGGATCACTAGAGGAGGAGGATACCACATTTGAGGATTGCCTCGAGGTGTTGGAATTAGATAGTATAGATTTGGATAGCAGTAATCCCAAGATTGGGTTAGTGCAGGAGATGCCAGTATTCTCTTGTGTTGAGGATTTGAGCATAGAGTTCGCATGTGACGATACCAGTGTTGAGTTTGAGACAGTAGGTACGGACTCATGCCAGCATGACTCAGATTCATTTGTTAATAGGGATTCAAATGAGGTTCAGTCTTGGTCACCTAAGGAGGTAGAGCCTTTGCTAACATCTTGGTTTGCTTCAGATACTTCCTATGTGACTCCTGAGGATGACTCCACTAGTAGTGAGCCATGTCAGTATCAGACCTTGGGAGAGGACTTTGAGTTGTTGGTGAGCACAAATGGGTCCCAGGATCTGGATGTTTTAGTAGTTATAGAGGATGGGGAAGCTGAGTGTGTTAAGGAGGTAGATTCTATAGTAGCTTCCTTGGGTACAGAGGAGTTTGACAGAGATGTATCAGATGCTAGTACTCCATTTGAGGATGTAAGTTCAGTTGTCAATTCACAAAGCTTAGTTGGCAACACACTGGGGGATAGTGTTTCTGAGAGGAGTATGTTGGGTACCACTTCTATTCACAGTGTGGAAAGTGTGCCAGGGGTGATGCATAGGAGGCCTATTATTCAGAGTCATCATCTGTATAGTCAGTTGAGAGTCAGCGAGCATGATATTGTTACTACATTCGAGCATTTTTCTGCTGCTTGACAACTGCTAGTTGTTCATGGATGGGGTGATCCTATGGATGATGAGAATGGTAGTTGTTACTTGTCTCTAACAGAGATTCATGCCTTATGAGAGGCTATCAAATTTTTGAGAAAGGATTATTTTCAGTTGGTAGCCGACCAAGATCACCTTGTTGAGTGGGGAAGTACAACATATGAGACACTCTTGGATAGAAAGGATGAGGAAAGTGAGCTTACTCGGGAGCTCATGATGACTTTTGAGGTTTTAGAGAGTACTCAATTAACTCTCTAGGAGTCACAAGTTCAGTTAGCAGAGGTGAATGTGGAATTGAAACAACTTCAGTCTACACTAGCACCAGATACACTGCAGTTACATATTATGGTGTCTGGTGATTTGATTATGTCCATAGTTGGGGTTGTTGGATGTGATGGAGTTAGGGATACATCCACCCTTGATTCTAGTGTTGGAGGTACAGGTTCACTTCCATCGGGTACTTGTGCAGTTGAGTTAGGCACTGTAGTAGAGGTTTGCGGTGTGCCTGACTTCTGGGTGGATATTCTTGTTGGGATGGATACTCCAATTGGTAGCATTGCATCAGATGATATATTATAGGACATTGTGGGTAGTATAGTAGACCCATCAATGTTCAATGTTTTTGGTCATGACACTACTCCTTTGATTGCTCAGCAAGGAGACATGGTATCACCTGAGTTGGTTGTTAGTGATCCCATAGTTGGTGATGATAGGCAGTTGGCTATGTCAGAGTTACATGATGACCAATTATGGGTCTGAGGGGAGAAAATGGATGCTACCACCTATAAATTCTACTACATATAGTTATTCTTGGATCACCTTCTTGAGAGTTCAGAATTCTGGGAGGGATCTTACTGAGCTTCTGAGGGTGTTCTCATCTAGGGTACTGGTATGATTTGGCATTTTGTGAGAGAGATTGTAGGTACCTTGACTACAATGCTCCCTCACAGAGATTTCAAGGTTGGGTTTGCTGAGAGGGTCACCCAGCACCCTGTCCAACCAGTTGTGCAGAGTTCAAGATTGGAGCCATCTTTGGGTTCACGACTGGTGGATGATGAGCCTCGGACCGAGATCAAAGTAGTTTATAGCCATTACACAGTGAGGAATGCTCATTATTTTTACTTTGACCCACATGTTGATGAGTTGATGGCCCATAGACGAGGGTTGGTTTGTAGTTCTTATCATCTATTATGGGATGGGTTCTCGCCATCAGCAGTTGATGGGAGTTTTGGCTGCAAGTCAATAGTAGGTTACTTGCAGAGTTATGGTGACTCCAAAGATTATATAGTGTGTAGATCTAGGTCCTGGTATAACTTTGTTTAGGGGTATCAATCACTATTGTGTAGATGGTCTACACACTCAGTACAAGACAGTTGGGTGTGCAGGGGGAGTTCAGGGTGTATGTGATCTGAGTCACCCTTACATCTTAGTTTTTGATGGTCCCAAGATATATTTCTCTTCGGGTCAGAGCAGAAACATATTCAGTACTAAAGTGTGGGTGAGTGGTTGTTATGGATTTTTTTCAGAGTCATCCCATTTGTTTTTTAGGGGATGCTACAGGAGCCTACACTTTGCGCGAGGGGCATGGATTACAGTTTTTCGTGGGATCCAAGTGGATTGTGATGTTTCTTGTTCCGGTGATTGCTTGAGGACAAACAATCTCCAAGAAGGGATGATTGTCATGTCCCCTCTATAGAGTGGACATCAGAGATAGAGGAGTTGGCCTATCATTGGAGTCTCATAGGCTAGAGGAGATGGATAGGGACTCATTCAGTGCATACAATGACTAGATTTTGGCTTTACAAGTCGTTTGGAACTAGTTTGGAGTAGTTCCTAGATTTTAGGTGATATCCTTACTTTTTAGGAGGATGTGGCTATTTCCAGATGTGAGGTCCCACTAGACCATTCCATGGTTTTAGTTTCAGGATGATAGGGTGTGTTCCCTAGTTTCTAGGAGCATCCCTAGATTTTAGGGATGGGACTGCCAGTTGACCCATCACGTTCAGCATCAGTCACAGACAAGTGACATGGTGGTAAATATAGTGTTGCAGTGCAGTTCCTTGATTTTAGGAGGCAATTCCTACTTTTTAGGAGGGGAATTCCTACTCTTTAGGAGGTGGTGTCAGCTTCCAAATTTGAGGTTCTATAAGGTCATCCCTTGGTTTTAGTTTTAGGATATTTGGGTGTGTTTCCTAGTTTCTAAGAGCATCCCTAGATTTTAGGGATGAGACTGCCAGTTATCCCAGGTTGACCGACATCAGTCACAGGCATGTGACATATTTAGTCTCAGGATTTTGGGATGTTTCGGGTGTTCTATGGCTATTTGGGATATATTTTAATATTTCCTAAGTTAGCATTTTAATAATTTAAAATAAAGTTATTTATATAGCTAATTGGAGTAATAAGGGGTTTTTGGCTTGATCTGGTTAGACAGGCCTATGTGTTATAGCTCATTGGAAAGTTCTTGAATTAATATAACTTATTTTCATCATCTAGAGACCTTCTAGCACATCGATTTATGTTATTTGAGGAAATGGGTGTTTTTCCTATACATAAAAGCTTTTTAATTAAAACATGTCATTTTATAATAAAGGGAAAAGCATATTTTCCCTTTAGGGTTCAATTTAATTTGAGAGGGAGATAAAAGGAGAGGTTGGATCATTCTTTCATTATCTTTTAAATCTTCATTCATGGTATTTGCAATTTTTCTCTGAGGAGCGATTCTGGAGAACTGGGACGCAAACCCCAGAGTCTTGCTATTGGGATGAAAACCCCAATAGATGGTTCAACAACATTCTACAGTATTATTTTAGAATTGATAGAGAGTGTTAAGTTTCAACATTGGGAGTGCTTGTGCAGTATACATTGGGGGTCTTATTTGGGACGTTGGGTTCTTCAAGCTACCTTGGCATGACTACAGCAGCTATACGGTTGCCTCTTAGCTGGCACATGATCTACTGGTTGGTTTACATCAGTCATCTCTACCCTTGGTGCGTGGTTGGTTCATTCCTGCAGCTAGCGTCATCATTCCTTATTTGTAAACACCCTTGCAGGCATACTGGATGCATATCTTGCTTGGTATGATTTGTAGCTATTCTGGTTGGTTGGATATTATACTATTACATACTATTTTCAACCTACTTAATTGCTGCTGTTGTTATTTACTATTTTACTTATATTTGGAAAATACAAAAAAAAAGAATCAATCCTTCTGCAACTTCTGTCTAATTCTCTAAGACCACAAAGAAAGTACAGGAAAATCTATTATCTTAATTAAAATTTACAGAAGTTCATCCAAAGGATCCTCTTGGGATCTTTCAGGGAGGAATTGAAAAATGGTGCATTATCAAGTCTGTATCAAGTATTGGCATGTCTGAGTAGGACCAAGCAAAGTTGATCTTCTTGCTCAAGAAAATTTGAGTAAACTATTGTTTCTCCTCTTCGAACAAAGATTATTCCTGATATATCAATTAGGGTGCCTCTATTGTTCCCAGATTAACTAGTTGCACTGGCTTATAAGAAGTGAAGACCACTCCTAAAAGTGATCAAGCAAGATATCAAGTTTCTTATCCTCTGGCACTTCTGAGAGGTTTTCACCATTGGATACATCATTTGTTTTACTATTTTGTATTCTGATAATGCCACCAAGTGATTTTCACCTTCAAACCTCTTTTTCTTTTTATTTATCTTTTTGAGACTGAGAAACTTGATATCCTCCTTTGTCATGTTTATACTCCTTGCACTGGTGGAAGAGGTGAGGGACTCAATAGAATTTAGGTAACAGGATAGAGTATAGTCATTTGGATAAGAGACTAGGTTTAGAGGCTTACTTTGGTTTCATTCGATAAGTTCAGGATGAATTTGTTGGAAATAATGGGAAGTGTGTACTGAGAGGGGAGAGGTGAATCAATACTTCTAAAACTTTTATCACTTTGATCCTTTAACCTTTATGTAATCAATTGTTTATCCAACCATCTTTTCTATACTATCTTTGTCTAAGACATATCAATTATTTAACTTAATCAAACTTGTAAACATTCATGAAATTAATTGACACATAATACATGATATGATATCACAGAAAATCCCTGTTAGAAGGTAAAAACAATGGTGGGGATGGCACCCACAAAATCTTCACCATCTGCAGATTGGAAGGGGCCGGTTAAGGCTTACAATTTTGATCACTTCTGATGATCTACCCTATTAGGAGTATCTGTGGAGACCGGTTAAGATCTACTTTGTTAAGAGATTTAGCAAAACTATTTAGTGTGAACTCAGTTAAGAGATTTACAATAGGATTGTTAGATCCACCTTCCTTGAAAGGATTTCTTCTATTTGCTACACTTGTTAGAATGCAGACAAAAATACTCATTGACCTGAGTGTATGCAATCTAACTATTGCTGATTACAGATCCATTACAATTCACATGTATAAATATATCACCTATTGTAATTTATTAATACCTCTGTTGCTCGATAGCCTCTATTCTTGGTTCTTGATAACAAAATTCATCTTTTGTTGTTCTGCTTCTTGAAACTCTCAGTCTGATCCATAGATGTGCTCGTTGGCTACATTCATACTCTCATTCATGAAATTGAATGATTACAACATCTATTTATAAGATAAATTGACCTAATTAAGTTTCATGTATAACAAAACTAACTCTATGATCACAGGTTTAGAACTTGACCTTGATCTCCTAGTTTGCATGTTTTCAATTAGTTAGATTGATTAAAACAATTACAATAATGTTGCTTGTCCCTTAATTAATGGTTTTAAAACAAAACAAAACAATATAAATAGAATATGAGTGTTTTATCTGACGTGGAAGTCAGATCCACTTTTTCTGGGATGTAACTGACTTTCGGTGTCTGATGCTCAGTTTGCTCTTAAATTAGTTTGACTGTCTTTTGGGTTGCACTGTCTTTGTTCTCTTGGTTTGCACTATGTTTTCTCATTGGGTTCCTCCTATCGGCTTCCGCTTTACCATCTTTGGTTTGCACTTTCGGTTAACACTACAAAACTATGTCATCAGTTTTCTCCTTGCTTAGCATTTTCGGTTTGAACTGAAAAACTGACTTTCAATTTAGTGTAATCGATAATTTATACAACTTATTTTCTCATTGCATACTAATAGAAAACCTTTATGTTTATCAGAATTAGGGATAAAGATCCAGTAGGTTCTAAAGATAGTACCGCATTATGACGATCAAGGCTTTTGATAGGTAAGAGAAGTTCTATCATGTTACTCTCTGAAGGACTCCCTAGATTGCGAAGCATCCTAACCTCACTATCACAGTCATTGTTAGTATTTTCTGAATTTAACCTGTTTGATCTAACAGTAGTGTTTTGATTCTCTTCTAGCCTAGCCATTTGTTCAAGGAAAGTTCTCATAGGGACTATCTCATTTCTTGACACGGGTCTAGTTCCCATATTGGGATATCTAGCATCATCCCCAAAGTTTCAATTGATGTTTTGAGGAAGGACTATTGTCTGGACAGAATTGGAACTCTCCCCTTGTTCAAATTGAGGTGCATATTTATGGATGAAATCAACTTCAATATATATTGTGGCATCTGAGAGAGAATCCCATTCATATTCATTAGAACTTGTTTCTATAGAATGAGGTATGTATAGGACATGAGTAGGAGCAACTAGTTTCCCCTAGTTAGGATGTCTTTCTTCTAGGTCATTCTTTTTACCTTGACCAAACTCATATTCATGAGAATCAATATGACTATCATCATACCTACCTAGGTACTCTGTTATGGTCATGAAGACTCCTTCATCTTCACTAGAGTTTCCTTCTTCATGGTCATCTTGATCTTATTACATTGTGGCTTTCCCTCCCCCTGCTTGTATAGACATAAGGTGGGATGGAGATACCTCAATTGCATGTACCCTTGTATCCATGAAGTGAGGTAGATCAAGTATGTGAGAAATAGTGACCAGTTTCCCCCAGTTAGGGTGTCTTTCTCCAAGGCCACCTTTGAGTTCTAATCTTGACTCATCTTGTTGTGGGATTACCGCCTCTTCTTTGATTAATCAATCCTCCTCTTGCAATTGTTGGGACATTGATCTATTTGGTTCGAAGAGGGATCTAAATTGGGGTGGGATATATAATTCCCCTTGGTAGTGAGGATTTTATGTTTGTATGTGTAACAATCTTTCAAATGACAACTGTTTAATCTCTACTTCTTCCTCGGTCTCATCATTGGAGTCTTTTGTTTGACTATTTAAAGGACCATTGCAAGAGAAAGGGTTAAACTCTTGTTCAAGGTATCCTAGTCTTATTTTATCAGTTGGATTCCTGAATTGCATGTGTATGGGCTCTGTTAACCCTTTATCTTTTCCCAGGGCTCATTTTCCTTTATACCTCATTTGTTGCATGAGTTGATACCCTTTACCATATTTTTATGGGGAAATTTTGACATGCTTAACTTCTTGGTCATGCTATTCTCCTTTATAAAGCCAAGAAAGGACAACCTTCTCTTCATTTTCTTCTGAGAAAAAAACATGGGATTTAACCATACCATTTCCTTCATGTATTTCCAATTTATGAGTACTATAAGGCTTAAATGATGATGAGGGAATTCCGTAAGATCTAGGAGATATAGGGAGATTAGCTACTGAGGGAAAAGTATGTAATTGATATTCTCCCATTCCCATGCTTTTCATTTTTAATTTCTCCTCAAAGTTCTTCACGAGTGTTGTTCAGGAACTTTCAAATTCTTTCTCATTAGATGCTTCCTTATTATATGGAACCATGTTTTCTGCTTGTTTCAAAGTGTTACAAGAGTATGTGCTATCAACTGGAATAGAGACCTCCACTCCATTGTGCGGGAGATTTACACATTGATGATATGTTAAGGGGACTTCCTGGATGTCATGAATCCATGGTCTCCTTAATAAGATGTTATATGCTAGGGGTAAATCCAACACTTGACAAATTACATCCCTCTCAATTGGCCTAACTCTAATAGGTAACACGACTAATCCTTTTGATGACCCTTTTTCCTCATCACATGCCTTTATGGTGATCTTTCTTCTGGGACCTATAGTATGTTATGAAAAAACTAATGTTGTCACGAGCTTAACAGTACAAATATTCAAACTGACACCTCCATATATCAAGACACATTTGACTCTATATTTGTGGATCAAGACCTCTATATGTAGGGGTTGGTTATGCTGATGATTCAATAATTTATCATCTTCTTTTGAAAAGATAGGTAATGAGGTGAGGTCAGATGGCCTACCATATTTTGGAACTAATAAACACCAAGGTACTTTGGTATAGTTGTTTCTAAAAGAGTTGTTTCAATAATCTCCTTATGTGATGGTGAGATTTTAAGTAATTCTAGGATGGATATTTGGGCTAGAGTTCTTTGTAGATTGATGTGACCAAATTTTAGTTCACCATTGGGATTGATGTGACCATTTTATTTAATGTTAAGGGTTTTAATGTTTTAGGTTGTTTTGATGATGAAGCTACTCCCTTAAGAGTAACCTTAACTTGATTCCTTGTTAGAGCATGAGCAGATTCATACTCCTTTTTGTCTTTGATAACGATCACATTGATTGACTGATTAGATGATTGAAGCACGTGGATCACATTGTCATTATTAGGATAGGTGCAATTTACCTTATCTCATTGGTTCTTTGAGGACCCCCTGTTCATACGAGGGTAGGGCTATTTAAAATCCTTGTGATCACTGTTTGACTGATGCCCATCAACTGTGATGGTTTCATTATCAATTAGGTCTTGGATGGAATGCTTTAACTTCATGCATTTATTAGTTAAGTATCCTTTTTTCTTATGATATTCATAGAAGTGATTGTCATTCCACCACTTGGGTTTGAATGTGGGTTCCCAAGGCTTTGAGTCTGGTATCATGATGATTTTGTGAGCCACCAGAGTCTTTAATGCGGTTTTGAGAGGTTCTCCAAGAGGAGTGAAATTTCACTTGGGTTTCGGTATCCAAGGTGCTTTGTCTTTCTACATGTCTTGATTGCTCTTGAATGGTGGTGGATCATTCCCATTATTCTTAGCAACTTGGATGCTACTAGATAGGTTTAATACTAGTTTCTTGGGTTTGAAATCATATGAGTTGACTACTCCTTCATTGATCACATTCTTGTTCTTGTTCCAATACTTGTGTTCCAATACTTGCCTTTCTCTTTACCATTGTCATTGTTAAAATTGTTCGAGGGTTTAGTGTCCTTATATAAGGTGAGTTCACCTTTCTTCACGAGAACTTCTTCAATTTGGATACCACTTTCTACCAACTGACTAAAGGTAGTATGATTTTGCATCTGGATTGCGTAATCCATCTCAGGTACCAAATTGTTAATGAAGATGTCAATTTTCTTGATTTTTGATATTTGTCAAGGATATCTCGCGAATATCTTTCTCCGTCTTTGGAGGAATTTGACAAAAGATTCACCATTATGTTGTTTGGTATTACATAAATTTAGCATGGTGACTGTATGCAAGATATTGGTAGAATAATGTTGGATGAAATTTTGCACAAACTCTTCAAATGTTTGAATACCAGGTGAGAGTTTTGTGAACCATTCCTAGGCTTGGCCGATGAGGCTCCATGGGAACAACCACATTAGATATGTCCTTTTGTGCATGAAATCCATAATGAGGGCACAAAATTCCCTCGCATGATCTTAAGGGTCACCCTCCCCATTGTACTTGTCATATTTTGGGATCTCAACCTTATGAGGAAATGAAGGCATGTGTAAGTTCTTAGCAAATGGGAAGGGACATATAGAATCCAACAAGTATTTCTTGGAAGATTGTTCTTTCACTTTCTTCAATTCTCTAAGCTCACACCTGATTTCTTGTAATTATTGATTGAGAATGGTGATGGGAGACTCTTCCTCTTTTTGTATAAGTCCTTGAATATCAAAGTCTTGAGGAAGTTTAATGCCTATATATGCTAAGTGCATGAAGTACTTATCCTCATCCATTTGCAACATATTTTGAAAGTGTTTGTCTTGTTGGAATCTTTAGATCTCCTCCCTAATAGGTTCCTTAACTGAGGAGGAAACACTAGTATGGTGACTTTTTTGTCCTTGGCTAGATCCCCAGTCGTAGGCTGACATTGTCAATGTGTTTTGATGTGTAGTATGAGTTGTTTGATGTCGAGAGATTGACATTTGAAACAAGGGTATTGATTGATAGATAGTTTGTGTGTTTGTATTTGGAATCCTTTAAGCAGATCTTGGTTTTTGGCAGGATGAGGGTCCCGGGGTAGAATCGTCAATAGATTTTCCCTTTGAATTGAGATAAGATTTTTGTTGTTGGCTTCTAGTTTTTACCATGAAAGAAAATTGTAGTTAAAACCTTAGAATGACTAGACTGATGGGTCAATGTCAAATATTTCCAAATGATCACTTGTTCGAGAGATTGGTAAGAGATGTGTTGGTGAAAGATTGTTGAGTTTGGTACAAGATATCGTGTTTTGAGACCTGAATATATGTTGTACAACACTTGTGACTGAGCTTATTGGGGTTTATTGTTGATGAGATAGTGCACAACAAGTAAGATCATTCAAGAATCTAGGATGGAAGATGATGACAAGTCAATAAACCTAATCAAGAACTGACGATTGCTATGAGAAGGTACTGTGATTGATTCAGGCTATATAGATAGATTGTAAAGTGAACCCAAGGATACAAAAGATCAAAGTCATTGATTAGATTCTGAAGTGATTTTATACGATAATTCCCAAGTTCCCATGCAAAAATTACCAGGTTCCCATACAATTTGTTGTTGTTACAATGTTTTGTCGTATGACAATTCTGATAAGTGAAAATGATAGAGTATAACAGGGATAATTTGTCACTTATTTTGAGTGAATTTGTACCAATTTACACAATCTTGAGGTGAAAAATGTTAATGTATGAAGGTGTTTATGTTGTTTTAGTGTCAATTTGGGGTGATTCAAACACATCAAACACAAAGGAGCAAAAATCAAACACTTTTTATCCCTAGAGTCAATTTGGGTTAATAAGAAAATATGCACTTGTTGAATTAGGTACACACCTAATAGCTAATAAGAATACAGTCATCATGAAGCACATAATGGCTCCAGTCATGATGTCATATTAGCTGACTCCAAATGCTAATGGGAGAATGATATGACGAGTGTCTTGGAGGAGTTACTACCTCCATTGCACTTGGATTATCCACTTTTCGGAGGTGAACTAGACAATTTCTACTCTATGTATTCTAGTTAGGGTATCTATTTGAATACATCCTTTGTGTCCATGCAAGCGTGATAAAGACCAGTAGCCCCACAAAGCACCTGATCAGAGCATAGTCTAGGATGAAATTGGGAAAATATTGAAATCCAATTTTTTGGTATTTTCTATATTTCAGTAAACTGCAATTTTGAAGGTCTTTAGGGCATTTTTGGGCCTCGACACCTTGTAATCTTTGAATTTTGGTTCAATATTTATTGAATACCTTTCCAACGGAGTAAATGATTTTCAATTCGGATCTAGGACTAGAAAGTTATGCCTTCTCCAAGTGGGCTTATTTTTATATATAATTTTTTTAAAATATTTTTGGAAGTTTTTAATAGTTTATTTGTAATAAAGATTATGAGGGCTCTTCATTTCATTTCCAAGAGGTTCTAGTGACCCTTGGGATCCATTAGATTTGTATAAACTCCAATTTTGAATAGAATGAGTCACTTTTTGGCTTGTAATTATGTTGTTAATCTTCTAGTTTCTATATTGAACTAAACAATACCTCAGGATTCATTAGTAAATTCTATGATTAGTGGTTTACAATATTGAAGAGGAGTGTCTACCAGATGATCAACAATGAATTTTCCTTTGATAGCTTTTCTATTGATGTATTCAATGTCAAACTCACTGAGCATCATCACCCATTTTGCTAATCTACTAGTCAAATTTGCCTTATTTAATAAGTACTTTAAAGGATCAATCTTTGCAATTAGTTTGACAGAATGTGTGAGAATGTAATGTCAGAGCTTTTGTGAAGAAAATACCACTGCTAAGCAAGATTTTTCAATAATGGTGTAATTGTGCACATAGGAAACCATTTCTCTTCTTATGTAATAAATTTCTCTTTCCTTTCTTGTTTCATCATGCTATGCTAGTAGAGCTCCAAGTGATGTTTCTATAGCTGAGATATATAACAAAATATGTTTTCCTAGTATTGGTGTCATTAAGACATGTGGGTTTTCTAGGTATTCTTTTATCTGTTGAAAGTAATATTCACATCCTTCATCCCACTTAAATGTTATGCCTTTATGTTATGTCTTCATAAAGGGTTGAGCTTTATCTACTAGCTATGAGATAAAACTCCTAATTGAATTTAGCATTCCTTGTAGTGTTTTGATTTGGTTGATATTCCTTGGCGATTGCATTTCCATAATTATTGTGACTTTTTCTAGATCAACTTCATTTCCTTTCTCCAAGACAATGTACCCAATAAGTTTTCCTGACATCACACCGAAGGCACACTTGTTTTTATTTAGCTTTAGTTTGAATTGTTCCATTTTGTTAAAAATCTTCTCTAAGTCAACCAAGTGTGTAGCTCTCTTTGCTGATTTTTCCAAATTTTCATCAATATAGTCCTCCATATTATTGTGCATCATATCATGAAATATGGTTGTCATAGCCCTCTGATATGTTATTCCTACATTTTTAGACCGAAAGTAACATTACAATAGAACGTGCCCCAAGAACATGTGAAAGTTATCTTTTCTTGATCTTCGAGTGATATTTTTATCTGATTGTATCCTGAGAAGCCATTCATGAGAGAATACATTCTATATCTTGTTGCGAGATCCACAATCATGTCAATGTTGGGAAGTGGGAAATCATCTTTTGGACAAGCTTTGTTTAAATCCTAGAAATCTATACAGACTCAAATTAATTTATCAATCTCAGAGACATGCACATTGTTTGAGATCCAGTCGACATATGCCATAGCCCCAATTAATTCTTCTTTTAATAACTTTTCTAGCTCAGCTTTGACCAATAGTGCCACATGGGGATGCATATTTCTGAGCTTTTGTTTAACTGGCTCAATACCGAGAGCAATTGAAAAATGGTGCATTACCAAGTCTGTATCAAGTCCTGGCATGTTTGAGTAGGACCAATCAAAGTTGATCTTCTTGTTCAAGAAAAATTGAGTAAACTATTGTTTCTCATCTTTGAACAGAGATTGTTCCAGATATATCAATTGGGGTGCCTCTATTGTTCCCAGATTGACTAGTTGCGTTGGATTTATAAGCAGTGAAGACCAATCCTAAAAGTGATCAAGAAAGATATCAAGTTTCCCATCCTCTGGTGCTTTTGAGAGGTTTTCACCATTGGATACATCATTTGTTTTACATTTTGTATTCTAACAATGCCACCAAGTGGTTTTCACCTTCAGACCTCTTTTTATTTTTATTTCTCTTTTTAATACTGAGAAACTTGATATCCTCCTTTGTCATGTTTATACTCATTGCACTGGTGGAAGAGGTGAGGGACTCAATAGAATTTAGGTAACAGGATAGAGTATAGTCATTTGGATAAGAGACTAGGTTTAGAGGCTTACTTTGGTTTCATTTGATAAGTTCAGGATGAATTTGTTGGAAATAATGGGAAGTGTGTACTAAGAGGGGAGGGGTGAATTAGTACCTCTAAATTTTTTATCTCTTTTATCCTTTAACCTTTATGTAATCAATTTTTTATCCAACCATCTGTTCTATACTATCTTTGTGTAAGACATATCAATTCTTTAACTTAATCAAACATGTAAACATTCATAAAAGTAATTGAATCATAACACATGATATGATATTGTAGAAAACCCTTGTTAGAAGGTAAAAAACTATGGCAGGGATAGCACCCAAAAAATATTCACTATCTGCAGATTGGAAGGGGTCGGTTAAGGCTTACAATTTTGATCACTTCTGATGATCTACCCTGTTAGGAGTATCTACAGAGACTGGTTAAGATCTACTCTGTTAAGAGCTTTAGCAATATTGTTTAGTGTGCACTTAGTTAAGAGATTTACAATAGGATTGTTAGATCCACCTTCCTTGAAAGGATTTCTTCTATTTGCTACACTTGTTAGAATGCAGACAAAAATACTCATTGACCTGAGTGTATGCAATCTAACTATTTCTGATTAAAGATCCATTACAATTCACATGTATAAATATATCACCTATTGTGATTGATTAATACCATTGTTGCTCGATAGCCTCTGTTCTTGGTTCTTGATAACCAAATTCATATTTTGTTGTTCCGCTGCTTGAAACTCTCAGTCTGATCCATAGATGTGCTTTTTGGCTACATTCATTCTCTCATCCATGATATTGAATGATTAAAACATATATTTATAAGATAGATTGACCTAATTAAGTTTCACGTATAACAAAACTAACTCTATGATCACAAGTTTACAACTTGACCTTGATCTCCTAGTTTGCACGTTTTCAACCAGTTAGACTGATTAAAACAATTACAATAATGTTGCTTGTCCATTAAGTAGTGATTTTAAAACAAAACAAAATACTATAAATAAAATATGAGTGTTTTATCTGATGTGGAAGTTAGATCCACTTTTTTTTGGGATGTAACTAACTTTTCGGTGTCTGATGCTCGGTTTGCTCTGAAATCAGTTTGACTGTCTTTCGGGTTGCACTATCTCTATTCTCTCAATTTGCACTATGTTTTCTCATCGAGTTCCTCCTATCGAGTTCTACTTTACCATCTTTGGTTTGCACTTTTGGTTAACACTGCAGAACTGTGTCGTTGGTTTCCTCCTTGCTTAGCATTTTCGGTTTGAACTGAAAATCTGACTTTCGGTGTAGTGTAACCAATAGTTTATAAAACTTGTTTTCTCATTGCATACTAATGGAAAAAATGTATTTTTATCAATCTCCCCCTTTGAGATTAGTATCAAAAATAGATATGTGCATAATACTATCAAAATTTATAGTATGAACACCTTAGTCATTTCAAGACTCCCCCTATGCATATGTCGGTATAGTATAATATATGTATGTACATTATACACTTGTATTTTTATACTATTTCCGCCTTTTCACTATATGCTTTGTCTCTGTACATAGTATTTCCTTTTCCCCTTTTATTGATCGTTGTACATATCAATTTACTTTTCCCCTTTTTTTCATGGTAAGGGCAAAGGTGTATGCCTATAGCTTATCAAAAATATGAGAGTGTGAGGATTTCATTTCCTCCATAATTTTCTCCCATTTCTCCTTTAGATGTTCAAGAGCCATGTGCTCTAGTTTTATCTGTGCATGCATGTCATAGATGTTGTCTTCTACAGACATCTCAGGGGTGGAAATAAGTTGCCTTGCTGAACTTAGGTGAGTCTACAGAAGTGTGAGGTTCGGTAACAGTATGGACTAAATTTTGGTAACCTCCTCTCTAAATTGTGACTCTACTTCCCAAAGTTCCTGTCTTAACTGTTTGATCTCTATGATCTTCTCATAATGAAATTTGATTGCATTTCCAGCAGTGGTTATAATTTTTTCACTTGCAGTTAGATCAGATTCAATCTTTGCAATCTTGTCATTGTTATCTTTAGTAAACTTTGCTAAAGTGCATAGTTTTTGTATCAATGAAACAACTTCAGTTATGATTGGATCTAATTGATTTGATAACTCTGAAAGCTTTACCTTATTCTCTGCCACTTCTTGGATGATCTTTTCTTTCAATTTATATTGAAATATCTGCTCTGCTCGCTCCTCAATTGCCTTTTTTGCATCAACATTTTGCATTGTGATTGCTTCGGTGAGGATAGAAAGTTGATCTAGAATGGGGGCATTGTGATCAACATCTATGTCGGGTACTATCTATGTTAGTAATAACTGAGAGGGGGGGGGGGGGGGGNGAGGGGGGGGGGGGGGTGAATCAGTGGTCTAAAAAATTAATCCTTAAATCAACCCTTAAAACTTATAACCATAGATTATGTCTCAAGTTATCTTCTGTCCTACAAGATGAATGCCTTGAAATACTTTTATCAATTTTCTACTTGTCGGATTGCTTTGTTAATCTATCTTATGTATGATTACCAATTAGCAGTTAACTATTTATCGAAACACAGTAAATATGCATAATATATCAATCAATCCAGAATTGCATATGTGAAATGTAAAACATTAAAGTAATAAAACATAACACATGGATTTTAACGTGGAAACCTTGTTAAGGGAAAAACCACTGGGACCGGTACCCCAAATTTTCACTCTTCTGAAGTGAGCTCTGTTAGGATCCAACCCTGTTAAAGGTTACAAACACACTGTTAGGTGTGACCTTGTTAGAGGATTTAAATGATAGTTTGTCACCTAGTATCTGGCATCTAATACTACCATCCTTGATCATACACTCACTTGGCATGTCAATAGGTATCAGACATATCCAATGCTACTTTCATGATAAAAAATTTTGATACTGCTTGGGATGTATCTCAATTATAAAAGACTTTTAAGTCCTGCTCGATTAAGAGACTTGATGCTTCAATGGTTAAAATTAAACACTAATGATCTGTTCATACATACAAATCAATTACAGATTTTTAGATCTATTGTAAGTCCATTACCTCTCTAATCAATATAATAAATCTTAGACCTTTGCTCCACACTGTTCTACTCTGTGACATTGTCTCACTGTTCATCGGTGTCTGCAGAATCTAGCTCTTTCCTCAGCTTGTTGATCAGGACTAAATGAAGACTTCTTCTCCTTCAGATTTTATTTTTCATATTTCCTCTTCTCTTTTTCTCCCCACATAATCCCCCATTCGTAATGAATTGGGTTTGTCTCTATATAGACATGATTTCCTCTTTTCTTGGCTTTCTTGATTCTTGGTGTGATCCATAATTCTTGCCAATAGATTTAAGATAAACTCTTGTTTTATCTTGTCGAGATCTTCTTGCCAACTGGACAAATAAGATTTAAATCAATTACTTATCTCTGACTTTATCTGGATGATTAAAACAATGATAAGTATCCATTAATTCTATCTTTAGCTTCTTGATAGCTAAGCATTTTGTCATTTTTTGAACTCTCTGTTCTGTCGGTCAACACTTTAGTTAGTCATCGGTGATAACTAACTATTCCATCAGTGTGACTTTAGTTGTCATTGGGATCTCTGTCCTTTGTCTTTTCCATCGGGCAACACTGAAATTCTTTCTGTCGGGTTACTCTGTGTTTTTCTCATCGGGCACTACTGTAACTTTTCTCATCAGTAATGCTGTGCATTTGCTCATCGGGTAACACCGTGACTCTGCTCTTTTACTCTATTCGTTGGCATGCACTCTGTCGGTGTATGCAGTCACTTAGTGAATACTTGAATTATATACATTACTAATATCATAGCCTTGATTCATCGGTTATTTGAAGTCTTTGGCCGTATTTCCATGACCATACAGATTATATCTAGTTGACATCAATGACAATACAATACATTAACTGATTTAATACCTTACATGATCATCAACTTAACATCCTCAAATATTCAATCAGTTACATGTCATCAATCTCTCCCTTTGGCATTGATGGAAACATACTACATTACCATACTATACTATTACTAATATAATATGAAATATATAGTTTCATCAAGCTTTCCTAATATAACTATTACAAATGTCTGGCTTTTGGTAAGCTCAAATAACTTTGATTTGATTCTTGTAGCTTTTTGTTTGTCTTCGATCCTTTTACTGGATAGATGTAGAATCTTTCCTTCTCTAATGTGATGTGTTCTCCTTCTGTGTCAAATGCTCTCCCTTTGACTGTTCTTCTTTCTTGTGATGTCTCTTGTCAGAAATTCTCTTTCTTTGTGTGTACTCTCCCTTTCTTGTTACATCTCTCCCTTAGATGATAATGGATATAATCTCTCCCTTTATTAGTATGATAATGATATATCTCTCTCCCTTTGACAGCAATGCCAAACAAACATCTTTTCAAACAAATATATTGATAGTGATGTCAAATGGATCCTTCTATCCATAATATATTCCTTGAATTTCCCATTCCATCGGTAACAACTCTAGTGCTTGGAGTAGATAAATATCTTGTTGTATATAGATGTATCATTGAAGTCCATCTCTCTGCTTGCATCAACATAATTGATGTTCTGATAATATGTAGGCTGATGCAACCTTCTAGTCATCTTATTGACTAGTAGACAAGGGTCTGATCCCTAGTCTCTTTCTCAAGTATTCAAATCCATCCTTGGCCAGTGGCTTGGTGAAGATATTGGCCGATTGTTCCTTTGATTGCACATACTCAAGTATCACCTCCTTTGACTGAACTTGTTCTCTTAAATAATGATACTTGATGGCAATATGCTTTATTTTAGCATGCATGAATGGATTCTTGGAAACATTTATTACACTTATATTATTACAATAGATAATTACTAGTTCTAGAATTTTTATATGCATATCTTTCAATAACTATTTGATCCATGCAATATTTGAGCAATTTGCAGCAACAACAATAGACTCTGCTTCTATAGTAGATTGAGAGATGCATCCTTGCTTCTTGTTGATCCATGTGACAAGTCTGTCACCCATAAAGAATGCTCCTCCGATTGTGCTCTTCCGGTCATCTATATTTCTAGCCCAATCAGCGTCGGTAAAGACCTTAAGTTCAAATTTTCCTTCTCTTCTATACCATAAGCCATATTCCTTAGTATTCTTTAGATATCTTAGGATTCTTTTCACAACAGTCATATGTGATTCTCTGGTATCAGTAGAAAATCTAGCAACTATTCCTATTGCATGTGCAATATCTAGTCTAGTGTGTACAACATACATGAGTTTTCCAATCATTGATATGTACAAAGTCTGATTTACCTTTGATGACTTGTCCTCCTTTTTCAGCTTACATCCAATTTCCATTGGTGTTTCAACTGGTTTGGATTCTTCCATATTGAATATTTTCAGTACTTCTTTGATGTATTTGGAATGTGTAATGAAAATACCTTCATCTTGTTGCATGATCTGCAGACCAAGAAAGAATTTGATCTCTCCAAACATAGACATCTTAAACTCTTTGCTTATTTCATTTACAAATGATTTACATAGCATATCATTGCCTCCAAATATGATGTCATCAACAAATATCTCAATAATCAAAATGTTAGCATCAATATCTTCCTTCAAATAAAGATTACTATTTTCACTAGTCCTTACAAATCCAATACTTATAAGATAGGAATGAAGTTTTCATACCAGGCTTGGGGTTCTTGTTTCAATCCATACAGGGCTTTGTGTAGTCTACATACCATGTCCCTCTTGTCTGGATCAACAAACCCTTCTGGTTGTTCAATGTATACCTCTTCTTCAAGTATTCCATTTAGGAATGCAGACTTGACATCCATTTGATATACCTTGAATCCTTTATATGTAGCATAAGAAAGTAATATTCTCACTCCTTCTATCCTAGAAATGGGTGTAAAGGTCTCTCCAGAGTCAATTTTTTCTTCTTGTGCATACCCCTTGCATACTAGTCTTGCTTTATTTATGGCGACTTCTCCATTCTCACTTAGTTTATTCTTGAATATCCATTTTGTACCGATGACATTCTTGTCATCTGGTCTTGGTACAAGTGTCCATGTCTTGTTTTTCTCTATCTTCTCAATCTCCTCATTCATAACACTTATCCATTCATCATTATCTAGTGTAGCATTGACAGATTTGGGCTCATAATCACAAATAAGACATCTTGTATTTAGAGACTTACTTCTGGTTCTCATACCAGCCTTTTTATCTCCTATGATCTGGTTCTATGGATGATTCTTTCTGACATATCTGGCAAGTATAGGTTTATCTCTTTTTCTATCAGTTTGATCATCATTTTGTTCTTCATTTTGTTCTCCATCACTTTGTGCATCATCTTGAGCAATATTCTGATTGTCAATATTTGTAGCCTGATGCTCAGGTACAATGATCTGTTGCTTAGGATCTCTACATTGTTGGTCAGGTAGAGTGTCAGGTTCCTCATTGTAAGAAAACCTATTGTAGTCCTCTGGTTCTTTAGTGCTTTCCTTTTCATTCTTCTCTACAAATTTATCTATCTTTACATTTGCACTTTCAACAATTTTTTAGAGGCTTTATTTAGACATTTATAAGCCTTTCTCTTGGTAGAATACCCTAGAAATATTCCTTCATCGCTCTTGGAGTCAAGTTTTCCATTTCTATCATCTTTTAAGATATAACATTGATTGCCAAATTTCTAGAAATAACTTACATTGGGTGTGTATCCATACCAAAGATCATAAGGTATCTTTTTGTTGTCTTTCTTCAATTGTACTCTGTTCAATGTGTAGACAACAGTACTGGCAGCTTCTCTCTAGAAGATTTGGGTGATGCCTTTCTCTATCATCAGTGTCCTTGCACAATCAACTATGGATTTGTTCCTTCTTTCAGTAATTTCATTTTGTTGTGGTGTTCTTGGTGCAGAGACATGTCTTTTGATTCCATGCTCATTACAAAAGTTAGTAAATTTATCTGAAATAAATTCCCCTCCTCTATCTGACCTTAAGAATTTTAATTCTTTACCACTTTGTTTCTCAACCATTGCCTTATACCATTTAATTAAACATCTTAAATGCTTCTAATTTATCTTTTAGAAACATGATTGTCATCATTCTAGAGTAATCATCAATAAAGAGAATAAAATATCTATCTCCATAATAACTTTTTGTCCTCATAGGTCCACATAAATCAGTATGGACTAATTCTAGAATGACATTAGATGTACGGGTTTTTCTTTTGAAACTAGACTTTGTCATCTTACCTTTTTGACAATTCTTGCACATGATGTTGTCGGGCTTGATCATCATCGGTAAGCCTCTGACATTTATCTTTTTGCTAATCTTTATCATATTGTCAAAGTTTATATGACACAATCTTTTGTGCCATAACCATATGTCTTCTTTTGTATCAATCAAACAAGTGGTGTCAGTATCATTCAGATAGAATAAGTTACCTTTTGTCAGCTCACCGGTACCAATCATATTTCCTAATTTATTGAAGATCTTTGACTTCTTATTTTCAAATGTTACTTTGTGACTTGAATTATTCAACTGAGAAACCCTCAATAGATTATAATTCAATCCATTTACCCAATAAGAATTTTCACATTTTATCTGGTTATTCAACATTATGGTTTATCTTTCTTCAACTGGACAAGGTGTGTCATTACCCATTCTTACTGAAACACCTTTATAGTATTCAAAAGTCTCAAACTTTTGCTTTTCATCGATCATATGGTGAGTGCAACCACTATCTATGATCCAGACATCATTTTCACTAACTCTAGATATGAGTACAGTTTCTACATACCTTTCTTCATCATCATCTGAATCATCTTTTACTGCCACAAACACCATCTCGATGTCTTCATCAGATTCGGTGTCAGTATCATCATCTTTTCATTTTGCTAGGTAACTGTATGCACCCTAAAATGGTCGCCTAGACTTTGGGTCCCATTTTATCATTTTATCAAATTTCCTGAATCAATGCTTTGGAACATTTTCAATTCAAATCAATTTCCTTTATCAAATTGTAATTTATTCAATTATTCAATTATTTCAATATTTCCTAAGGTTTGATCATTTTTATCTAATTAAAAGATTTAATTTTCTTTTTAATTAAATAAAATTTATCTTATTTAATTAAAAGAT
>MU225900.1:1160278-1186265 GCA_018584345.1 Thuja plicata | reverse complement strand
TTATTCATGCAACCTTGGTTTCTTCACCCAACCTTGGTTTATTCACCCAACATTGGTTTCTTCACCCAACCTTGGTTTCTTCACCCATCTTAGGGTTTTGATCTCCTTTATAAGGATTGATCACTTTCTAATTATGTAATCCTTTTTTGAGTTATTCCATTCCATTTTTATTGAATCAATTGAGGATGTTTCCTCTTTCATAGATTTGTTGTTTTTGGCTTCCATATCTTTTGCTTCTCTCTTTCTGTGACAGGTGTTTGCATGCAGGTGATTCTCGGGAGCTGTAGGGTTGATAGTTTTTCATCAACTCCAACAAAAAATAGTGCCTCCACTTCTTCAGAGCTTGCACCAATGCATAAAGCTCTAGATCATAGGATGAATACCTAGTCTTTGCTTCATTTAACCTTTCACTAAAGAAGGCTATTGGTCTTCCTTCTTGACTTAGGACTGCCCCCACTGCTATGTTGCTAGCATCACATTCCACAATGAATAACTTATCAAAACTTGGAAACACCAATATAGGTTGGGTAGCCACTTCCTTCTTCAATATTTCAAACCCTTCATTGGCTTCCTTGGTCCATATGAACTTTGTCTTGGCTCCACCTTTAATGGTATCTAAGACAGGTGCACAGATTTCACTGAATCTTCTCACAAACTTCCTATAGAATTGGGCCAACCCATGGAAGCTTCTCACTTCAGTCCCTCTCTTAGGAGTAGGCCAACTCAAAATAGCTTCAAATTTACTCTTATCCATCTTCAAGTCCCCTTGGGATACTACAAATCCTAGATATACTAGTGTTGGAGATTTGCTTCTGGCAACTAGTTGATTGTATGTTTGTCATTGATGACAACATATAATATACAAAAGTGATCTATATGTACTTATTCGAATGATGATATCAATCATTGCATGGTTATATTCATGTTGTAGACATGTTGTTGATGTTTTGTTCATACATGCAGACTTAGATATAAAGTTTCAGTTATGCTGTACAATTCTATTTTGTGGCAGTTACAGTTTATGATGCTTGTCTGTACAAAGCCAGCGTATTGCATTGGTTCTTGAGTTGCACCTATCTTCAAGATATGCGTGTTTATATTCAATATTAGTTATGAGTTAAAGTTAGTTATCCAAAGGTGCCAAACGTGTTTCAACAAGATTGCAAAGATAGAGTTAATTTGGTAAGGCCAACTTAGTGAAGCGTCGCATCTATTCAGTTTATATTGCACGGTTGTAATTATGCTTGGTGGTTAGTTAAGCCAACAAGGTTATTATGAAGAGTTTCTTAACAGGTCCCATGATCTCATACTTTGAGGAGGATACTTATAGGAGTTCATTTGTGGAGCGCTAAGTGTGAATGATAAGATAAAAGAAAGAAAATGTACAAAGCAAAATACTAGTTCTGTTTCATTCATCAAGGATCTATGTGAAGAAGAGAAAGATTACAATACACTAGAACTAGTCAAGATAGCAAGTCTACTCTATAGTTCATCATCAGATATAGTGCATATCTGTTCTAAAGAAGGTTGTAGCCTTCACCATTGAAGCAATGAGCTTTTGGACAACGAGTCCTCACCCTTAATCGGGTTATTTGTAAAAGACTCCTAATAGGGTTAGACCCTTAACTAGGTCACTATACTTATTGCATTGTAAAGAACAACTCCTAACAGGGTTTCAAGATCTTCTAACAGGGATTATTATAAACAAGTATAGTTCATTGTGGGTGTTAATTCCCACCGGGGTTTTTACCATTTGGGTTTCCCGTAACCAAATTATGGTGTTGTCTATTGTGTTATCTGAATGTGTATTTACCTTATTATATTCTGGAGTTAATAAAATAAAAGAATTAAATTGGTTGATAACTGATTCACCCCCCCTCTCAGTTATCCTTTGGGACTATTCTAACAATTGGTATCAGAGCCAAGTTCCTTGAAGATAAATCCTAATAGCTTAAGGTAGATCAGATGGCATACTTCAGAAAAGAGAGTCCTAAGTTCGATGGAGAAAATTATCTACATTGGAAGAAAAAAATGATAACACATCTACAGTGTGTTGGTTTTGACATCTTTGAGATAACCACACAAGAATTTGTTATTCCCTCTCTAAAATACCTATCAAGAGATGATGCTACTAGTAAACAGAAGGATACATTCACAACTAATGGAGTTACCAAAGCAACCCTTATAAGTGCACTATTTGATAGTGAATTCTCTGAGATCAAGAAGGTAGACAAGGCATACACAATATGGAAGTATTTAGAAGACATGTTTGAAGGAGATTTTCAAGCAAATAATGCACGTAGGAAAACATGGAAAAATAAATACAACAATCTTGAGATGTTACCTAAAGAAAACATCAGAGCCTATAATCAGAGGATAAATGAAGCAGTTCTTGAATCAGAAATAATGGTTGAGAAATATCAGAAGAAGATATAATGGACAAGCTATTGACTACTTTAACATTAGACTATGAGAATAAGATCAGTATTCTAGAGGAAACCATGCAATTTTCACAAGACTTCAAGAGAGAGACTTTGATTAGTAAAATCTTTGCATTTGAGATATCAAGATTGAAGACTGAACCCAAAAGTGAAACAAATTTCGAAGCTTTAGTCCATGGTAAGAAATCTCACATCTCTAGCAATAATGAGAAAGAAGAATTTGATGAAGAACTAGAAGAAATCATTGCCATGATTTCTAAAAGAGAAAAGAAAGGCAAAGGGAAACATGAAGGACAAATTCCATTCAAATTTTTTTCATGCAACAATATTGATCATTTTGCATCCAAGTGTCCCACAAGAGTAAAGAAATTTAGATCTGATTATAAACCTAAATACAAGAATGAATTCTATCATGTTGAAGAAGGTGTAACTGATGAAGATTCAAGAGAATATTAAATTGGATTCATTTCCCTTAAAGACATGGAAAAATTGCTTGAGCATATGGACATTGAAAATAAAAAGGAAACACAAGAGTTAGCCCTAATTTCCAAAGCAGACATCAGAACTGACTAGATCATTAACAATGGATGTTCTCACCACATGACAGGTGATAAAGATAGATTTGTTCATCTAGACAAGTACAAAGGTTGTATGGTTAGATTTGGAGATAGGAAGAGGATCCATCACCCTGGATGGAAAGAAAAAAACAGATGATGTTTTGTATGTTGATGGCTTACAACACAATTTACTAAGTGTTGGACAACTACTTGTCAAAGGTTATCATTTGGAATTCAAAGACAACAAATGCATTATTAGCAACAAAGAAGGAGACATGATTGCATCAGGATAAAAAACAAAAGGTAATGTTTTTTAGCTCAATTCAGATGTAAGTTGTTTTGTTGCAAAAGTGGATGACAGTTGGTTATGGCACAAGAGACTCTGTCATATAAATTTTGATAATATAGTAAAGATAAGCAATGTCAAGGCAGTTAGATACCTTCCAAGTATTGCAAGAATAGTTGACACAATGTGCAGGGAATGTGTTATGGGAAAGCATATAAGGAGCTCTTTCAGAAGCAAGCATAACTCAGCTGAAAACAAGTTAGACCTAGTTCATACAGATTTATGTGGTCCTACTCAAACTAGATCATATTACAAAGAAAGGTATTTCATTTTGTTTGTTGATGATTTTTCAAGAATGATGTGGGTTGCGTTCTTAAAGGAGAAGTCTGAAGCCTTTGAGAAGTTCAAAATATTCAAAGCCAAAGTGGAGAATGAATTTGGATTAAAACTAAAGTGTCTAAGATCAGATAGAGGAGGAGAATTCACCTCTAACCAGTTTTATTACTACTATGAAGAACATGGAATTAAAAGATACTTGAGTGCACATAGAACCCCACAACAAAATGGGATAGCAGAAAGAAGGAACATGATCATACTTGATACAACGCACACTATGATGATTGAAGGAAAAGTTGCACACACCTATTGGAGAGATGCAGTCAATACAACAGTCTATACTATCAATAGAACACAACTAAGGCCAGGCGTGGATAAGACACCTTATGAACTTTGGTTTGGTAATGTACCTACATTAAAATACTTTAGAATATTTGGCAGCAAGTGCTACATCAAGAGAGATGATATTGTTGGTAAGTTTGATGCTAGAAGAGATGAAGGTATTTTCCTTGGTTAATCTACTAAAAGCAAAGCATACAGATGTTTTAATTTGAGATTAAAGAAGATAATTGAAAGTACTCATGTAAAGATTGATGAGAAGTTCATGGTTCAGGAAAGGTATTATGAATGTGCACCTATGATTGAGGATGAACCCATGCCTAGCAGTAAAGACACTGTTATTGAAGAAATGTTTGATTGCATTGATGTTTCATGTAATGAAATTGAATCAAGCAAAGAAGTATCACAAATTACAGGTGAGGATGTTACACCAAAAGTTTCAAAGTTCACATCTAGGTATCATTCAAAAGATGATATCATTGGAGATCAGAGCAACAGTGTTTTGACTATATCAAAAGCAAAAAGGTTAACAATGGATGAAGAGGTATGTTTACTTTCACAGATTGAACCTTTAAATGTTGAAGATGCTTGCAAGGATTTTGATTGGTAGAAAGCAATGGAAGATGAATTAAATCAAATAATAAAAAATGATACATGAGAATTGGTTCCTAGACCTAGTGACAAAAATGTGATTGGAACAAAGTGGGTATTGAGGAACAAGATGAATGAAGATGGTACAGTGGTCAGAAACAAAGCAAGACTAGTGTGTAAAGGATATGCGTAGAGGGAAGGGATAGATTACACTGACACATTTTCCCCTGTGAGTAGATTAGAAACCATCAAGTTATTCTTGGCCTATGCAACATTCAAAGACTTCAAAGTATATCAAATGGATGTCAAATCTGCCTTTCTGAATGGTGATTTGAAGGAAGAAGTCTACATAGAACAACCTGAAGGATTTAATCTATCAGATAAACCAGATATGGTATGCAGATTGAAGAAAGCACTCTATGGAATTAAACAGGCCCCAAGAGCTTGGTATGAGAGACTAGATGGTTATCTTACCAAGATTGGATTTAAGAAAGGAGAAACAGATTGTAACCTATTCATAAGAGAGACACCTGATGGACTACTACTTTTTTCCATATTTGTTGATGACATTATCTTTGGAGGTAATGACAAGCTTAGTTCAAAATTTGCAAAAGAAATGGAGAATGAATTTGAAATGAGCATGATTGGTCCTATAAAATACTTTTTGAGATTAAATGTAAAACATACAGATAAAGGGATATTTATAAATCAATCCAAATATGTGAAGGAAATATTAAAGACTTTCAAGATGGAATACTGTAAGCCAGTATGCACACTTATGATAACAGAAAGCAAGCTTTCTAAAGAAGATGATTCCGCAGCAGTTGACAAGACATTGTATAAGTCTATGATTGGAAAAGTTATATATCTTACTTAATCTAGACCAGACATATCTAATGTAGTTGGCATTGTTGGTAGATTTGCAACTGAACCAAAATAGAATCACCTAATGGCAATAAAGAGAATATTCAGATATCTAAAGGGAACTATAGACTATGGTTTATGGTATCCTAAATCAAATAATATACAACTTCACGTGTATACAGATGTAGATTGGGTAGGTTGTCTTGATGACAGGAAGAGTACTTCAAGAGGAGCAGTATTTCTTGGAGATAGGTTGGTTTCTTGGGTAAGTAAGAAGCAAAATTGTATCTCTCAGTCGACAGCAGAAGCTGAATATGTTGCAGCAACATTGAATTGTTCAACAATGGTTTGGATCAAGCAGATGGTTAAAGATTTTGGTATACAGATTGACTATCCTATTGTTGTTCACTGTGATAACACCAGTACTATCAACATGTCCAAGAACCCTATGATGCATGCAAAGACAAAGCACATTGAGATTAAATACCATTTTCTTAGAGAAAAAGTTGCAGATAATGAAGTAAAATTAGACTATGTGAGCACCAAAGAACAGTTGGCAGATATTTTCACAAAGCCTTTATCAAAAGATACTTTTGAGTATCTCAGGGAGAAGTTGGAAGTAATTCCCTCTCCTAGGTCTGATTAGATAAAGCAGCAAGAACATTAGTCCTTAGTGACTGATGAATGGTTGACTACTCTTCTTATGGAGTAGTACCTATGCTTAATTGTTTATGGTGCCCTTTGCCATTGATGTCAAAGGGGGAGTATATAGTAATGGGGAGCATATACTCTGGGGGAGTATAAAAATAGACAGAGGAGTTGCAACAGTGTAGAGGAATATTTGATGAGGATATTGAGAAGATTGTAAAAAGAAAGAAGACACCATGTGCGTAATATGTTTTTAATATCTTATGTTGCCATCAATGTCAAAGGAGGAGATTGTTGGAGATTTATTTCTGGCAGCTAGTTGATTGTATGTTTGTCATTCATGATAACATATAATATATAGCAGTGATCTGTATGTACTTATCTAAATGATGATATCAAGCCTTGCACGGTTATATTCATGTTGTAGACATGTTGTTGATGTTTTTTTCATACACAGAGACTTAGATATAAAGTTTCAATTATGTTGTGCAATTCTGTTTTGTGGCAGTTATAGTTTCTGATGCTTGTCTGTATAGAGCTGATGTATTGCATTGGTTCTTGAGTTGTACCTATCTTTGGGATATGTGTGCATATATTCAAGATTAGTTATGAGTTAAAGTTAGTTATCCAAAGGTGCCAAACATGTTTCAACAAGATTGCAAAGATAGAGTTAATTTGGTAAGGCTGACTTAGTGAAGCGTCGCGTCTATTTAGTTTATATTGCATGGTTGTAATTATGCTTGCGTGGTTAGTTAAGCTGACAAGGATGTTATGAAGAGTTTCTTAATAGGTCCCATGATCTCATACTTTGAGGAGGATACTTATAGCAGTTCATTTGTGGAACGCCAAGTGTGAATGATAAGATAAGAGAAAGAAAATGTACAGAGCAAAATATCAGTTGTGTTTCATTCATCAAGGATCTATGTGAAGAAGTAGAGAAAGATTAAAATACACTGGAACTGATTAAGACAACAGGTCTACTCTATAGTTCATCATCAAATATAGTGCATATCTGTTCTAAAGAAGGTTGTAGCCTTCACCATTGAAGCAGTGAGCTTTTGGACAGTGAGTCCTCACCCTTAACCGGGTTATTTTTAAAAGACTCCTAATAGGGTCAGACCCTTAACTAGGTCACTATACTTATTGCATTGTAAATAACAAATCCTAACAGGGTTGCAAGATCTTCTAACAAGGATTATTATAAACAAGTATAGTTCATTGTGGGTGTTAATTCCCACCGGGGTTTTTACCATTTGGTTTCCCTGTAACAAAATTATGGTGTTGTCTATTGTGTTATCTGAATGTGTATTTACTTTATTGTATTCTGAAGTTAATAAAAGAAAAGAATTAAATTAGCTGATAACTGATTCACCCCCCTCTCAGTTATCCTTTGAGACTATACTAAAAACTAGTTTTTGTTTCATAAACTGACTCTTTTCAAGATTTATGGTGAGATTCTCTTCTTGTAGTCTTTTCAACACAAGTTCTAGGTGCTTCATGTGCTCCTCTTTTGTTTTTCTAAAGATGAGGATATCATCTGGGTATACTACCACAAATACCCCTATATAATCCTTTAGGACTTTGTTCATGACTCTCATAAAATTACTAGGTGCATTTGTAAGCCCAAATGACATTACTAACCACTCATATAACCCCTTTGTGGTTTTAAAAGCTGACTTCCACTCATCACTCTCTTTCATCCTAATATGATAATATCCACTTTTAAGATCAATCTTTGAGAAGTACTTAGCACCCCCTAAGCAATCCATTAAGTCTTCTATTCTAGGAATAGGAAATCTATACCTTATCATGATCCTATTTATGTCCCTAGAGTCAGTACACATTCTCCACTTACCTCCCTTCTTAGGAGCCAAAACCACTAGGACAACACATGGGATGATGCTCTTTCTTATCAAACCTTGGTCCAATAACTCCTGCACTTGCCTTGCAATCTCTTTGTTATGCTCTGGTGTCATCTTGTAGGCAGCCTTATTAGGCAATGATTCCCCCAGCACAAAGTCTATTTGATGACTGATTTCTCTTCTTCAAGGTAGGGTGGCTGGTGTCCCTTCACATATGATGTCTTGGAACTGATCTAATAATTGTTTTACTTCTACAGGAATAGGTGCTTGTTTAGGTGTCTCCTCCTCCTTTGGTTTCACCAAGAACATAACCAATTCCTTCTTCCTCCTTCATGTCTTTTAGGAATTATTTTCCACTCATTAGGAGAGTATTAGAATCCATATTTTCCATGGTTTCTTCCTCTATCAAAGACTATATCTTATAAGTCACTCCATTGTTCTTAAATGAGTACTTATTCTCCTTGCCATGGTGGAATGCCTCCCTATCATACTGCCATGGTCTTCCCAGTAATAGATGACATGCATCCATTGGTATGACATCATGAAGTATCTTGTCTTGATACTTACCAATAGTAAAATCAACCCACACTTGTTCATTAACCAATATATTCTATCCCTTGTTCAACCAAGTTACTTTGTAACGACACACATGAGGAATCTTAGTCAACTTTAGCTTCTGCACTGCTTCCTCTGAGATCACATTATCAGTAGATCCAGAGTCTATTATAACTCTGTATACTTTGCCAAGAATCTTTTACTTGACCCTAAAAAGAGCCCTCCTTTGTTTGTGCTCATCCTTTGTAGGTTCTTTGATCAAAATCCTCCTAAGCACAAGGTTCTCTCCCTTTTCTGAATCCAAACTTATCTTTGACTGTTTGGTCATGTCTTCTTCTTGCACATATGCAATCTTCTTTTCACCTTGAGAATATATTGGCTTATCCAGACACCTGTAGGAAAGGTGACCCATTTGGCCACAATTATAACACTTCATTGAAGCAAAATGTGAGCTTCTTCCAAAACCACCTAAGATGCCTCTTCCACCTCTCTGAAAACCTCTTCCTTTGTTATATCCTCCTCTATTATTTGATTCATGGTTTTTTTCAACAAAATTAGAGTCTTCTTGGCTTTTCATGTCATTTCCCCTTCCACTAGATCCACTCTATGTCCTCCTCTAGAATCTCTACCTTTTCCTCTAACCTTAGAGTTTGAATCTTGTTTCTTTCTGAGTTTTTCTTCTACCTTAAGGGCCACTTGGAAACACCAATGGATAGAAGTTAAGGTAAAAAGGCTCAACTCTTCTTGTATGTTCTACATAAGGTCATTGAGACACCTAGCAACTTTAATTCTTTCAACCTCTTGCACTCTGGACCTAAGGCATAACTTTTGGAATTCTTCTATGTAGGATGCCACATCTAAATCTTTCTGTCTGAGATTTTGTCTCCTTTTGTGTAGTTGGATATCATAATCCTCTGGTAGATAGTTTTCCTTCACCTTAGCCACCATAGCTTTCCAATTAGCTATTGGCTTCTTCCCTTCTCTTTCTCTTTCCTCCTGCAAGAACTTCCACCAAGTCAATGGTTGTCCTCTTAGCCTTGATTTGGCTATCTTTACCTTTTGTTCCTCTATGATACCATCACACTCAAAGTGATTTTCCATACCCTCAATCCATTCCATCACTAAATCAACATCCATTCGGCCAGCGAATACATGAATTCCTTCTAGTGCTTTGCCACTTAGTTCCTTGAGACCTTTGAGGAATGGTTCCTCTGGTAATGGAGGATCAGGTTATGGTTTTTCCTCCTCTTCAACTTGATTCTTTCCTTTGTCTTTATCATCCCCTAACTTTTCTTTCATATTGATTGCAGTCTCTACAACTTCTACTAGCTTCTTCTTCATCTCCTCCATAGCTTCTTCTAGAAGTCTATTCTTGACTTTTTGCACTGACAAGCCCCTTTCCAATTCTTCATTGGTTACCATGATGCTTTCTCCAATGGATTCACTTCCCTTTGACACACACTATCCACTTCCCAAGCCTTTCAATGGCTCTGATACCACTTTGATGGGGAGATCTAAATCACTCAAGAGCACTCTTTATCTTCTTAAGATTCTCTCTTTGGTATTTCTAGGGTAATTCACTCTACCCTACCTAGAGGATACTACTAAGGTTACTCTACCTCCTTTAGACCTCTCCAACAACTTCAAACTTCCTTCAAGTCCTCCATTCAACTATGCACTCCTTGGCTCACTCATGCTTTCTTTATCCATAATACTCTTGGACAATAGGTAAAGGTGTATTCACTAGTTTCCCTTTTCTTAAAACCAATTTTGATCCAGTTGGATGGATAGTTTCAAAGATTTCTAGTCAAGTTCTTGCTTTTCAAGTTTTTAGGCCTTATAGCCTTTTTAGCCAATTAGGCCTCCAAGAAAACTGAATTCTTGAATTTCCTCAAACTTCCCTTAACAATCCACTGAACTAACTATGGATCCTTTCTAAGACCACCCTAGGCTCAAGGATTTCCTAGGTTTTAGGTCTTCAAACTATCCGTACATAGGACTTCTATCAAACCCCTATTTTCATGGGTTTCTAGGGCATGTGAACCGGTCTGGGATCTTTTCTTTCAATAGATTCTCTAAACAACTCCACCTCTCTTTTCCTTGCATTCACTTGTTAAGGACACATGCCCCTATATGCTCCAACCATTTATTGGCACAAACCAATCCATTTAGAAAGTTTTCATGCTACTATTCTGTACAAGCTCCTAGCCAAAATACCTCTATGCTCCCCTAGGGCTTGATGGAAAAATTAGTTCTCCTGCACACACATACCCCCTAAAATTCATATTTACACTACTTACATAGTCCCCTACTTGAGTCCAATTGGCCATAGTTTTCCAACCATGAGAAATCAAGTGGGAATCATATTTACAGGACTGGTTCAGAATAGGACAGTGAACTAGTAAAAATAAAAGAATTTACAAAATGAACAACAAAATTGCCAAACTACCAACCTAGCTCCACAAAGAACAAATACATAATAAAACACAAGGTCTCAATGCATTAATTCATTCTATTCAATGCATTCAAGGTCTGGATGATGGCTCTGTTTCAATTACAGTTAGTTTCTTGTTCTTTCCAAAACTCAATCCGTACAATGTGAGGACCAAACCCTAGATTAGGGTTTGTTTGACCTTATATAGGTTATCCCCTCATGTTCAGACCCCAAGGTTAGGACATGGACACCATTAAAGCTATTTCCTAGATTTTAGGAAATGTTGTTAATGAAGTTGCATAGTTGTCATGAGCAACTTTGCAAAGTTGCATAGTTGTCATGAGCAACTTTACATCTTTTGCCATATTGAATTTCACTTACCTTCACATGCACAAATAAACCCAAACTCATTCAATTGGATCCTCAAAAATTTAAAAACATAAAAAATTTCAAGTGCCACTCCATTTTGGAGTCTTGGTAAAAGTTTGACCATCTTTGACTTTCCTAGGACCTAAGCTCTATAGCCTATTTGATAAAAAAAAAGACATGAATCTAACTACTCCTACTTACACACTCACACCATACTAACATGAGACTTTATCCTTGGTCCTTATTACCTTGGTGGTTGGATAGAACCACCTACAAGCCAAAATGTTTGAAGATCTTCATAAGAACTCAAGGTGCTCCTGCACTAGATAACAACAAGGAACCTGGAGATTATCAAAGATTTGTATATGTTCAACTAGATGTTCATGATACCTTACCAAATGCACAAACTGAGGAGGAGCTAAACAAAGAGAAATACCACCGAATGATGGAAATGAAGTTCCACCGACTAGCAAGCTTGTTCTAGCCAAGTATGTAAGGAGACACCACTCACTAAGTAAGATAATTGGAGACAAAGAGGCTGGAATTATGACAAGAAGCAAGGTAAGAGACAATACATGCTTAATTTTTGAATTAGAACCAAGAAGAGTAAAAGATGCATTGGAAAATGAAGAGTGGTTTAAGGAAATGAAAGAAGAACTAGATCAAATTGTAAAGAATAACACATGGACTTTAGTATCAAGACCTAAAGATAAAAATATTATTGGTACTAAATGGATTTTTATAAATAAATTGAATGAGCATGGAGATGTAGTCAGAAACAAAGCAATACTAGTTTGCAAGGTATATGCACAAGAAGAAGGAATTGACTATGGTGAAACTTTTTCACCTTTTGCTAGATTAGAAGGAGTTAGAATTCTACTAGCATATGTAGCTTACAAAGGATTTAAAGTCTATCAGACGGATCTCAAGTCTGCATTTCTTAATGGTATTCTTGAAGAAGAAGTTTATATAGAACAATCTGAAGGATTTGCTGAGAATACTAAAAAGGACACAGTATGCAAACTGCACAAGGCACTATATGGTTTCAAATAAGCACCCCGAGCTTGGTATGAATATTACATGTATATCTAATAAAGATTGGATTTGAAAGAAATAGTGATATAGTATTGTTTATCTGAAATGTGATAGTACTGATGACATTATTTTTCCATTAGTATGCAAACAACACTTTCGGTAAACATACACCAAAAGACAGGACAAAGAGCAAACCGAAAATATAGATACAAGAGATCACCAAAAAATGGTAAATACAAGGAAAACCCATGACGCAATTTTGTGTGTAAACCAAAAATGCAAAGTCAGAAGGCTAAAGAGAAACCAAAAGTGGAACTTGACAAGTAGGTCATAGTGCAAACTGAGAGAATAGTCATAGAGGAAACTAAGAGGATAGTTCAAGCAAGGAACCTGTAAGATAGTCAACTAATTTTAGAGCATAATCGACCGTCAAAAAGGGGATCCGACTACCACGTCAAATAAAATAGTCTTATTCTATTTATATAATCTTGATTTGTTTTTAAAACCATTTCTTTAGGGACAAGAAACATGAATGTAAGTGCTTTAATCAGTCTAACTAATTTAAGACACATAGACTAGGAGATCAAGGTAAAGTTGTAAACTTGATCTTAGAGTTAACATTGTTTTACATGAAACTTGATTAGGTCAATCTATCTTATAAATAGATATTGTAATCATTATTTATATGTGTGTGATGATGATATGATGATGAATGTAGCCAACAATCACATTGATGGAACATATTGAAAGTTTCATGAACCAGAACAATAAAAGGTGAATTTGGTTATCAAGAACCAAGAACAGAGGCTACCGAGAAGCAGAGGTATTATTCAATCACATTAGGTGATATACTTATACTTGTAATATTAAATGGATCTATAATCATCAATAGGATATTTCATACACCAATTCAAATTTTAATTTTTTATCATTCTAACAAGTGAAGCAAGGTGTAAAAATCCTTTCAAGGAAGGTGGATTTAACAGTCCAACTATAAATCTCTTAATCGAGTGCACACTCAACAGTGTTGATAAAGCTCTTAACCGAGTAGAATTTAACAGGTCTCCATAGATACTTTTAACTAGGTAGATCATCAGAAGTGATCAAATTTTAAGCCTTAACTAACCCCTTCCAATATGTAGATAGTGAAGAATTTGTGGGTACCATCCCCACTGCGGTTTTTACTTCCTCACAGGAGTTTTCTGCGATATCATATCTTGTGTTATGTGTCAATTAATTTCATGAATGTTTACGTGTATGGTTAAGTTTATGAATTGATATATCTTACTTCAAGATAGTATAGAACAGATGGTTGGATAAACATTTGATAACTTAAAGGATAAAGGTTAACAGATACAAAAGTTTTAGAGGTATTGATTCACCCCTCCCCTCTCAGTACACACTTCCCATTAATTCCAACAAGTACTAATAAGATTTTGATTTTTGAGATATTTTTTGATGATATTATTTTTGGAGGCAATGACACATTATGTAGATCTTTTGTTGAAGAAATGAGAAAAGAATTTGAGATGTCCACGATTAGAGAGATTAAATTATTTCTTGGACTACAAATTCAACAAGTAAAAGTTGGGATCTACATTACACAATAAAAGTACATCAAAAAGATCCTAAAGAATTTTGAGATGGAAGCCTCAAGATTGGTTGGAACACCGATGATCACTGGTTGCAAGCTATCAAATGAAGATGAGTCAAAGGAAGTAAATGAGACACTCTACCGATCAATGATTGATAAGCTACAATATGTTGTTCATAGAAGACCTGATATAGCTCATGAAGTTGGTATTGTTGCTAGATTTTATGCCAATCCAAAGGATTCACATATGTCTGCAGTGAAAATGTTATTTAGATATCTGAAAGGAATCGAGGACTTTGGTCTACTATACAAGAAAGGAGGGAATTTTGAGTTAACAGTGTACACCGATGCTAATTGGGCCAGAAACATTGATGATAGAAAAACTAAAGTGGATGATCTTTCTTTGTAGGAGAAATACTAGTTACATGGTTGAGTAAGAAGAAAATTTGTATATCATAGTCTATTGTCGAGGCTTAATATGTTGCTGCAACTATGAATTATGCAAACATTGTATGGATCAAATAGCTACTAGAAGGTATGCAAGAGGAAATTACCGATCCAATTACTATATTTTGTGATAACACAAGTGCTATAAACATACCAAATAGCCTAATAATGAATTCTAAGACCAAGCACATCTCTATCAAGTATCATTACTTGAGAGAGAAACTTCAAGACAAGAAGGTGATGTTGGAGTATGTGAACTCAAAGGAGAAATTAGTAGATATATTTTGTAAGCCACTATCAAAGGATTATTTTGAGTATCTCTAATAAAATTAGGGATCCTACCCTTATCCAACATGCATTAAAGAAAGATGCATGTTGCATCAATTCTAGGACTCAATAGAATATCTATTTTGTGAGTTGATGCTAGTGTTCACATTTTAGGTATTTCCTAAATTTATGTAAATAAATTATGTATACAATGAATTATCAGTACATGCAAGATGTGATCCACTGCCTAAACAATTTTTTAGGAGAATGAACCTTTGGCATTGTTGTTAAAGAGGGAGAATGAATAATTGATGAATACAAAGATTAAGGGAGAATGACTGATTAAAAGAACAGAAAGAGGAAGAATATGCATAAAGATGTTAAGACAAAATGAACATAGATGGAGAAAAAGATCAAATAGCTCAGAGGGAGTAAAGAAAGAATAGAGATGTAAAAGGGAGATGAACAATGTTTCCACCATCAATTGGTAGTGTTTCCATTAATGCCAAAGAGAGATATTGTTACTCAATTGATGGAGATAATGATGAAGACAGAGACCATAGGTATGAATGATTGTAGAAAGAATTTGATCAGTTTTTATTTTGTCATTGATGTCAAAAAATTGATTTATGGTTCATATTAAATTTCCATATCTTTCAGAGTTGATTTAATTGGGCAATAGATAAAGATCAGACAATGATAAGTTCATCTTGGGATAATTCATTTCTACTTTATCAAGTCGGCAAGACTAAAGAGGTAAGTTACTGAGTAGAGAGAGTTTGTTGGTAAAGGGTTATGAAAGTTGGTCAGGACACTGATAGATTGAAGCACCGAGTTGTCCATGTTAGTCACCAAACTGAGATTCAATTGTCGACCATAACATATGTTACAAAAAAGGATAAGAACACATTTAATGCAATGCTACATTGATTCAGAGGATTAAAAGAACAAAAAGGAGGTTGGTTAAAAGATCTATGCATGGGAAAATTCAAGGAAGAAATCCATGGTATAGATTAAGTGACAAAAGTTAAGGTTTTATTTCCAAGAAAAGTGAAAGTTTGGAGGTGATTCCAAAGTGGCTAACCGAGTTTCAAGTTCACTGAATTAGTTTGAAAAGACAATCTAATAATTGAGCGCGATTGAAGGAAAACCTAATCAGCCAGATTAAGAGGCAAAAATAGAGTCTATTCAAAGCATGAATTCGAAGAACAAATGGCTGACAAGTTAAAGTGTTGAAGTGCTATCGAGTGATGCAAAAAAGAGAAAAGAAGTGATAATCTGAGTCTAAGAGAAGAGATTGATGACGCGTTCATGCCAGTATTCAGAGAGTGTATAAGAGATCTAATCGAGAAAGAGGTAGTTGCAGTTTTATAGATCATTTTACATATTGTTGCTTATTTGCATTTGTAACAACAAAATCTCTTAACTGAGTGGACTTAACAGTTTTATTATAAAATCTGTGAGAAAGGTGACATTCTAAAAGAGTGTTCAAAGCCCTCTAATTAGGCCACTCTTTACAGGGTGAAGATCTTAGAGGGTCTAGGGTAAATACCCTAATAGGGTCACATTTAAAAAATGTGTATTGTAATCTTTAATAGGATAAGTTATAACCGAGTATACTTCAAAAGAGTATTTTCATTTGTGGGTGACAATTCCCACAGAGGTTTTTCCCAAATTAGGTTTCCTCATTAAATCTAGTGTCAAATGTGTTGAATGATTCATGCGCATGTTATTTACTATTTATGCAAGTTACTATTTGAGTGATTGAAGATATTTGGTGATTTTTTGTTGTTTTTTTTTTTTATCCTACCGAGTTGAATCAGAGTTAAGTTTTTAAGTTTAAAGGTATCATAGTTTTCTGATTCACCCCCCTCTCAGTAATCTAACAAAATGTCCCCAACACTCTTGAATTATTAGTTTTGAGCGCACTAATTTTGTCCAATAGACTGGAAACTTCTTTATCCATCTCAGAAATAGATTGTGAGGAGGACTAACAATTCTTCGCAAAGTCATCCAATGCCTTCCCATCATTATGTATTATGTCCACAACATTCTGTACATGCCTTGAATGGTTTATGCAGTATCTATACATCTTATTTCCTTGCTCAATACAAGACCTAATACCAAAAAGAGTGGTATCTAGTATACTAATATCCCATTTTAGTGACTGACATATCTCCTCCAACTTATTTTCCATGTATTCTTTCTTAACTTTCATATCCGCGGCCTTCTCCAAAAAGTAAAAATAACAACAAAGTCATCAAGGACTTTTTTCATATTGTCCATTGTATCATTACACTAAACGGTAAAATGTAAGGGTAGAATGTTGTTTATTCTGTCTACAACCTTGTCCAATACCTTTATCTTTTTTCCATCCTCTTTTCTAATCTCTCCATAGCCTTAGCAAAGGCTATGTATGAAAAATTAATAAATTCATCCTCATCCATGCCATCAACATCAGTCCTCATAGGTTTAACATTACTTTCCAAAAATAGAGTTGAAGAAACAAGAATGGATGCATTAGTTTATTGTTTAGCTTCTACCTCAGTCTCATCTTTCTTATTTACCTTAACCAAACTCTCTTTAAGTTCATCCTTGGTGTCTTGAACTTTTTCTCTAGTGGCTCCTTTCATTTCATCCCTAGTTAATATTTCAAGATTGAGTGTACTTTGTTCATGATTTCCATCCGCCTCAGTAACTGTATCATCAATATTCCCTTGAAAATGGTCACGAATATCCTGTAAAGTGTCCAAAGACACAAGCACACCAACAAAAAATAAATATGATTGCTTAACTATATTAAAAATGATACTGTCATCTTCATCCTTATATAAGTCAATGTGTACATCTGCAGATTTAGAGGTCTCTCCTTTTAGAATAGTTCTAGGCTTAGTAGCCTTGGGCTTAGGAGGTGAAAGCTTCTCTGGTTCAGTTTTCATCAATACCTTAGCAATATATTTGTGGGTTTCTTCTATAACTTTGTCATACTTCCTCCCCATAATATTTATCCTCTATAACTTTGTCATACAAAAGGTAGTGTATCCTCTATGGATTTTATCCTTATATGACGATCTTCTTTTAGTGTTAATTTCTTCCTTACTTCCAATTTTTCATATAGATCTTTAGGAATACTACCTTCCATCTCAAGTAGATTCTTTTTAAATATTAGCATATGATCAATGACAATGTCTTCAATCAGAATTTTGTCATTATCATTGTACTTGTCATAGTATCTGGGTAACCAATACAACTTACCTTGATCAACTATTCTTTTTTCCAACATCCTCAGATCTGGTTTCCAAATTTGTCTCTCAGTAGTTTTATCAGATTTCTCCTTTGTTTTCTTCTCTTCACTTTTCTTTTCTTTTCTTCTTTCTTCTCATCTTCTTTCTTCTCTTCTTATTTCTTCTCTACACTAGTCCTCTATCTTTTAGGAGGCAAATTTTGTTAAGAGGACCTTTTCCTTCTCACAGGAATCTATGTTTCTCTCACTGTCTTAGTCTACAACGTCCTCTTAGGTGGTGTAGGAGTGGTATCAGGTATATTGACCATAGTAGGAGGTAAAACAGTAACTGCTATAGCTTTAGGAGGTGGAAGGGTTGCAGGAGCAGTGCTCGCCAATCTAAAAGCTCCTTATGCCATCTTCTTCCTAACCTTTTCATCCCATCTCTACTAATTCCTACCTTCTCTTCCATGTTGTTAACCACTTTCTCAACCTTTCTTTTCCTTGCTACCCTAGTTTTTTCCTCTTTGATTTTAAAATATTTGTCTTCATAAGTGCCCTATCTTTCTTCTGAAGAGTCAATCTTAGAAGATAGAACATATTATACTTGCATAGTAAGGACCTCTGCAATGACATCATAACCCATGGGGTAACTCTATTTATTCCTTGCCTCAACTTCCTTGAAGCATACACAATAAGTTTCAACCATGAAACAAATTGTATCTTTGTATTTATCAACTATAGCCTCATGAATTCTTACTCTTTCCTTCATTTTTATTTGAAGAAATTTATACATTGTGAAGAGTTCATCATCAACCCAAGTACTATTCTATCTTCTATAGTTGTAATTCACTTGAATACCAGTTGGTTCACCATCTTTCCATGCCCTAGGGTGCATTCCAGGAAACTTGTGAACTATGTGAATATAGATATGTATAAGTAAAGATCCAAACCTGAATGACTTTGATTTATCTTGCTTGATCTACTTAACATTTTCTAGTAATTTTTGTCTTATAAATTTGCACATGTTATATTTCATATTCTCCTTTGCCATCTTATAGGCCATCATAATGACTCTTATAGAAACTGAATTAGATCGACTGATGTAGTAAAGCTTGTATCCAAAAATCATGGAAATCAATCTCACATCTTGTTAAAAGATGTTGGCAATAGTCATTGCCCTCTTATCCCACTTAGAATGTGTTAGGGTTTCAAATTGTTTCTTTGTGTTCTTCTCCGCAAAACGGATAACACCAAAATTATCCAACCCAATCACATCATGAAATAATCTATTGGAAATCTTAACAGGTTGATCACCTATCCATAGAAACTAATCACGAACTTTGCTAAGAATAATATTAATCCATTATTCTTCATCAAACTTGTAGAGTTTCTCCATTTGCATGATTCCCAGGTTTTGTAAATGAGTGAACTCATCCTTCCATAATCCATCATCCTTAATCATGTTTTTCATCTCCTTATAGATCTCAAAGTCTCCCAATGACTCATACTTGCAGTATATGAAATCCCTAATATCTTCCACATGAATCATGTCATAGGTTGTTTGTGAAAATGTGCCTTTAGGGTCATCTTCTATGGAATTGTAAGGGTATTTCTCGAACTTGTTCCTCAAACTCTCACTAACATCAAATATCAATGGAGTATCCATAATAATCAAAGCTCGTAGAAGATCAAAATTACTTTTTCTCGATGAATTAAGGTATGTACTCTTCAACGATCACATAAATGCTCTTTCTTCACTACTTTCTCCTCTAATCTCCTTTAGTTCTTCTCTAATTGTGATTAGAAATGTCTAAGGAAGTGAACTTATACATCTCCATGGATAGATTGACACATTTCCCAATGAAATTATAAGTCTGCAAATGATCCAATCATTCAACTTTTTGGTGATCATCCAATATAATGTGTATAACCAAGCGATATCATATATAGAATCTAAACCAATCATATTTATTGTCCATAATCTTGCATAAGCTTATTCTGCATAAACAGGGGCTAGATAGATTTCTGTTATTTCTCCAAAGCTCCCCCTAAGGCCATGATTGGCCAATTAGGATGAAGTAGCAAAATTAGGCAAGGGTTCAGTAACATCTTTTGATTATCCCGAATCCTTATTCTGATTATCCCTGATCCTTAGTCTCACTCTGTTATTTCACTTTCCATACTTTTCCAATGTCCTTGTCTCCTTTCTTAAAATGATTGTCAAACTCATCCATGTATTCTGCCATACTTTTTCCAACATTACAAACATTTTTCTTCATAACAATAAGTGGAGGTATTCTATTGCTTGTAGCTACATTATACCCACAAAACTTATCTATATGTCCTTGATTGTTACATATAACATGTAGGAGATGATATATTCTGATTGACATGTAACTTATAGTTCCTTGCGATGTGCCCAAATTTGTTTCACTTTCAACATGTAATCTTAGTTGTTGTTTCTTATCTGATGTAATCTTGTTTATTGATTTATTGATCAAGTTTTATACATTCTTCCTTCTTCTGCCCATTTCATAGCAATTGAAACAATAATCATAAAAGGGCCTATAAAGAGTCTTACCTTTACAATCCCTCTTCATGTGACCAACTTTGTTACATCCAAAGTATCTTCCTCTGAAAGGTCTGAACTATTCTCTAGGTTCCTCTTGATGTATAGGATCTTCAAGTTGATTAGGCATCTCAACTAATTTTCCTTCAGACTTTCTTTCTTGAGATTTTGAGCATTATTCTTTATCAAACCAACTCCTGTCATTTGACCTTTAGGATTTTGACTTTCCTTCTGTTCATCAATCTTGATACTGCTTGCATGAAGTTTTTCAGTGCGATTCTTTGCATCAAAAAGTTCTCCCTTAATGATGTGATTATATTTTTATAATTGTTGATACTTGATTTTGTAATAATCAAGTTCAAACTGCATCTTTCCCATCTGTACATTTTCATTCTTCAAGATTTCTTCAAGTTTTATCTTTTCATCTTTCTCTTGTTGAATTTATTTGGCCATCTGAATAGTGCTAACTTTGCATTCATGTTTCAAAACTTTTTTGTCTTTTTCAAGTTGCTTAATCTAATCAGATGAATCATAATCAAATTCTTCTTATATCTTATCTATAAGATCTTGCCTTTGGTTCTTGGAAAGTTCAAGCTATTTCTTAACCTTCTTTATGAAACCCTCTACTCTTCTCAGTTTGAATTTCACTTCAGCATTATAAGATTTTTCCTTATCAAGGTCTTCAAGTGTTGCCTCAAAGTTTTCTTCCAAAATACTTAATCCATTTGGATCTCCCTAAATCTATGAGGCTTACTGTCCAAGGTCCACACGCTCTGATACCAATTTTTAGCATTAAGTAATACTGAGAGGGGGGTGAATCAGTATTACACCACTTTCTTACTAAACTTATCAAATTCAACTTAACCAAGCAAGTACTGAAATAAGAAGAACATACACATAAAGTAAACAACTCATAAGACCATAATTTATTCATGAGGGAACCCTAGCCAAGGAAAAACCTTGGTGAGGATGATGCACTAAGAGTATAGTGTCCCTGTTAGGAGACCTAGCCCTGTTAGGAGCTGAATATTACATTTAGTACATATCCATGTTAAATGATAGAAACCTTATTAGGGGTATACAATGAGATCACTTCTCTTAAAATGAATATCAGTAAATTACAATGACTTATCAAAAAAATGAACTATACAAGCACCTTCTATGCTCAATCAGTCCCAGTTATAGCTCACAACATCCTCTAACTGATTCTGATATCACAATGCATCTATGGTGCAGGAGCACCATGGCTATAGGGTTCACCGTGAAGCCCTAATGGAGATCTAAGGAGAGGAGAAGATCAATAGGACCATTCATGGTTACTTTTAAATGTAATATGACCTATAAGGTCTTAAATGATGTAATTTGGCCATTAGAGTCACCAGACGTAATGAAGTGCACTAAAAGTGCCAAAAAGATGTAATGTTGCCTTGTAGGAAAAATAAGGCCAAATAAAGGCTAAATGTAAGGGCTATGGGTATTTTAAAGGTTTTAATGATGAAAATATTTTGTATGGTCGTTAAAAAACCATTTTGAGAATGTAATGAAGGAAGTTGTTGAGTTGAAAACATAGTTTTCAACTTGACAACATAGTTGTCAGCTTGACAACATAGCTGTCAACTTGACAAGATCAAAACATGTGTACTAGATCAACTCATAAGGAGTTTTGGTCAGTTTCTAGGTAGTTGAGGGTGGTTCAAAGGTTATTTAAGTGGTTGGTCAATTGTAACAGATGGTTCCCTATTTATTTATGTCTTGTAATATCAAAGCAAAGGGAGTGTGGTCGGGATTTTGGAGTGTGAATCAAATAAAAGTGTCCAGGTTCTGCATTTTCATGTTCTTTTTCTGTAATAGTCAACTTTGAATATGAATACAATGGGCTTAATGGATTTATTTTGAAAATTTTCTATTTGGACATGTTAATATTCTAAATCTAGAGTAATTTAGGCTTTGAAGGAGTTCATTTGATTGAGTATATAAATTTTTTATCTTCATTTGATTAAAATTGGTTTAAACCCTTGTTAGGAAAATCACCGAACACACAAAATGTGATTCCTTTTATTTTGCACACATGAATAACCTCCTCTATTGGACAAGGATGAAGGAGATGGTGTAAACTAACTATACCATGAGGTTTCAGGGTCTCATGCAATGTTTGGCACATGATTAGAAGCCATTAATGTGACTGAACAATCATAGGAAGAAGGATTTGGATTGTTGCAATCAACAAATAGGGGCTTGCCCATAAACTGGTGAATTTTAGGGCCATGGGATTGAGTACATGGAATTAGGGAGGGTAAAAAACATGGAGGATTCTTGGGAGAAGGTAGTGATTCAGAGGATAGTGTTCAACAACCAAAGTTGCAGAGATTTGGTAATGATTGTCACAGTGGGACAATGGCTTAGTTAGTTGTTCTATTTTGTTTAGAAGTTGAGTTTAATGGATAAAGTGGATATGGGGGTGTGTGGAAAGTTCCTAGGGAGTATAGGAGGATATAGATGATGTCTCAATATTTAGGAGTGAAGGGGCACTAGGTATGGAGGATGCTTAATGCGACTGTCTCCTAAAGTTGTAGATTTACTGTCTTAAGAAATAGTGAACAGTTAGTGTTCCTTGTAGACCAAGTTGGGTCAAGGGTTGGGTCATTCCAAGAAATTTTTAAGGGTTCTCCATGTTGATAGGGTGTAGGGGAATCCACAAGAAAGGGATATTTTAACATAAATATTCTATAGAGGGTTATGTTAAAGGATTGTATGTGGACAATCATAAGTAAATGAAAGAGGATCAAATATTGAGTTATCAGTGATGGGGTGGATTTTATTTAGTGTGTGGAGCATAGTGAAATTGTTGTGACTTGACCATTGGTAGGTCTTGAAAGTGGGTGGGTTCATAAGAGTGATCCTATGTTGGAGGACTAAAGAAGTGTCTTCATAAGGTAATCCACTTGGCTCTGCATCAAGTGGTATCAGAGCAAGGAAGTAGATCCTTGTAGGTTTGAGATTGAGTATTGGATAGTAGGTATGGTGATCATCATGAAGGAATACTTGGATATAAGGTATACTCAAGGGTAATCTATATTCATAACACAATGCAAGTGAAAGGGTAAGGTTTTCAAGGTTTTTGTTTCCAGTGGTTCCTTGGCTAATCATGTTTCAGATGAGATGGTTTAAAAGTTGAACATGGAAAAGATAGCACATGGTACACCTTACAAAGAAAAAGGATTGGAAGCTAGAGATTGGGTTGATGTGAAGGAACAAGCCTATGTTACCTTCATCATCAACTCATACAGTGATTTCATATTTTGTGACATGGTTCCATTGAGGGATTGTCATGTTATCCTTGGAAGACAATGACAATATGAGAAACACACCTTGCATGATGGTATGAAGCATACATACACATTTATAGAAGATGGGAATGAGGTGGTATTAGTTCCATTGAGGGAACATGAGACAACATGGAAGGTGTTGAGGAGCATTGGATTATTTGAGAGGGTTGAGTTCCTATTTGAAGAGGAACAAGAAATTGAAGAAGACCATAAGGAAGAAGAGGCAACCATTGAAGATGAAGATGTTTGTGAAGATGGGACATAGATCCTTGAAGAGGAAGAGAAAATTTGTCCATTAAGGGGACACGAGAAGCAAGTTGTTGATGTGGTACTTGAAGGACCTAAAGAAGAAAGGGTTCTTGATGGTAGTGACAAGGAAGTTTCAGAGGTAGATGTTGATTGGAGAAGAAAAGAATTAGGTTATGAAGATGATGAGATGGTTTAAATTAGGACAATTCTATGTCCTTTGGAAGGTACTATATGACAGGGTACCTTGATGGTAGTGGATAGTGAAGAGGCTCATGATAAATCCTTAGAGATGGGTGAGGAAGTGGTGGCATGCCAAGGAGGATGACATAAAGAAGAAGGTAATCATATTGTGATGGATGATATGATCTCATGGGAAGAAACTTCATTCAGTTTTGTGGGCCAGGAAGAGGCCTTAAAAGATGATGAGTATGGAGGTTTCATAGGTAAACTTGAATATGTGTCTCTTAAAGGCACTTGGAATACATTTGAAGCTACTTGTAGTAGTAGCATGATAGGTACAAAGGTCTGAAGGGAAATAACAATGTGAGATATTCACCTTGCCAAGGCATGGAAAACCTATGGTCAAGAAGAAGGAAGATCTAAGGGTGGAATGACACATTGAAGTGTCACATGGAGAAGTTAGATTGAGATTCTATGAAGTAGAATTATTCAAGCCCAAGATCAAAATGAAATTTTGTTTTCTAAAATGGTTTTTTTGCAGGAATAATTTCCAAGAGGACTTTGAACACTTTCAATTTGGGGACTATGGTTCAGGAGCACCATGGCTACAAGGGTCACCATGAAGCCCTGATGGAGATCCAAGGATAGGTGAAGATCAATAAGACCATTCATGGTCACTTTTTAATTTAATATGACCTATAAGGTCTTAAATGATGCAATTTGGCCATTAGAGCCACCAAACATAATGAAGTGCACTAAAAGAGCCAAAAAGATGTAATGTTGCCTTGTAAGCAAAATTAGGGCAAATAAAGGCTAAATGTAAGGGCTATGTGTAGTTAAAAAATTTTGATGATGAAATTTTTTTGTATGGTCATTGAAGACCATTTTGAGAATGTAATGAAGGTATTTGTCGAGTTGACAACATAGTTGTCAACTTGACAACCTCAAAACATATGTATTAGACCAACTCATAAGGAGTTTTGGTCAGCTTCTAGGTAGTTGAGGGTGGTTCAAAGGTTAGTTAAGTGGTTTTTTAGTTGGAATATATGGTTCCATATTTATTTATGTCTTGTAATATCAAAGCAAAGGGAGTATGGTCAGGATTTTGGAGTGAATCAAATAAAAGTGTTTGGGTTTTGCATTTTCAAGTTCTTTTTTCTGCAACAATCAACTTTGAATATGAATACAGTGGGTTTAATGGATTTATTTTGAAAATTTTCTATTTGGAAATGTTAATATTTTTAATCTAGAGTAATTTGGGCTTTGAAGCAGTTCATTTTATTAAGTATAGAAAAAGTTATCTTTATTTGATTAAAACTGGTTCAAACCCTCGTTAGGGAAAGCAGTGAATACACAAAATGTGATTCCTTTCATTTTGCATGCATGAATAACCTCATCTCTTGGAAATGGATGAAGGAGATGGTGTACACTAACTATCCCATGAGGTTGAAGGGTCTCATGCAATGTTTGGCACATGAATGGAATCCATTAATGTGACTGGACAATCACAGGACAAAGGATTTGGACCGTTGCAGTCAACAAATAGGGGTTTTGTCCATAAATTGATGAATTTTAGGGACATGGGCTTGAGGAGATGGAAGGAGGGAGATTATAAAACATGGATGATGTTTGGGAGAAGGCAGTGAGTCCAAGGACAAGGTTTGATGAAGGGTACTCCCCTTAATACCACAAACACATAACATAAACAGAGAAACAACAACAATATGCAAGAACAAAAAATTGGCTTCTTATTATCTCCACAAATGTGGAATTAAAAACTTTCAGAATTACAATATGCAAAGCCACATGGGC
>MU225900.1:1142894-1154407 GCA_018584345.1 Thuja plicata | reverse complement strand
ACCAAAAATAGTAACTTTCCATAAATAGCAGCTCTGCACAAAATAGCCCTTATTGAATATAAAAACAGAAATATTTTTGGGTGATGCAAGATTGCTCTTACACCCAGGATGCTCCTGCATCAAGGTTCAACAACCAAAGTTGCAGAGATTCGGTAATGATTGTCATAGTGGGACAATGACTTGGTAAGTTATTTTATTTTGTTTAGAAGTTGATTTTAATGGATCAAGTGGATATGGGGGTGTGTATAAAGAGCCTAGGGAGTCAAGGAGGATCTAGATGATGTATAAATAGTTAAGATTGAAGGGATACTAGGTCTAGAGGATGTGTAATGTGACTATCTCCTAAAGTTGCAGATTTATTATCTTAAGAAATAGTGAACAATTAGTGTGTTAGGAATAATAGTCCACTAACACAAATGAGAGGGGGGTGAATCAGTTGTGAGACAAATTGCTAAAAATTGAACTTTATTATCTTAATAAATAGTGAATAGTTAATGTTCCTTGTAGACCAAGTTAGGTCAAGGGTTGGGTCATTTTAAGAAAGGTGTAAGGGTTCTCCATGTTGATAGGGTGTAGGGGAATCCACAAGCAAGGGATAGTTTCACATCAAGAGTATATAGAGGGTTATGTTGAAGTATTGTATGTGGAAAATCATAATTAAATGAAAGAGGATCAAATATTGAGTGATTAGTGATGGGGTGGATTGTATTTATTGTGTGGAGCATAGTGGACTAGTTGTGACTTGACCATTGGTAGGTCTTGAAATTGGGTGGGTCCATGAGAGTGATCCTATGTTGGAGGACTAAATAAGTGTATACATAAGGCAATCCAATTGGCTCTGCATTAATATATTTATCACATCACTCTCTTATTATTTCAAAACATCTTCATATATATAGTTAATCTCAAAACACTTCTAGTTGGCTCACAAATATATCACAAAATGTGTCCAACACTTAATCAATTAGAAAATACATAGTTGAAGATCATACATAAAAAAAATTAGGGTAGGACCCAAAATAAATCCAAAGTATCACATCTGGATTCCACATTATACTTCGTTAAACATTGCAACCACTCATATGCCCTGTTACATTGCTGCATTGTCTTTGCATAACTTCAAGAAGCTATAACTTTGTTGAGTCAAATCCAAAATGAAAGTGACCTTAACTGAAGGTCTATTACATCTTTTAGTACACTCCTCTAAGCTTGCATGACTTATGTTTTTTATATACTATTCTCTCCATGAAAAACTATACAACTTTACTCTATCAACTGCTTCCTGGACTTAGTCATTTTTCCTAATTAGAATCAGTCATTTTTCCTAATCAAAATCTCCAAAAAAGGATTGCACTCCATGCAACCATGCCAATAAGTAGTGTTTCCATAAATGAAAACCTCTAGGCTATACTCATTACACCACTTTCAATAGAGGGATTTCCCAAGTGGGAATAAGGTGGAACTGGCCTCTTCCAACCCACTATAATCATAAGCTCTTGAGACTAATATCTCAAGGGATGTAGCTATCTTGATATTCATTCTCATGATTGATAATTGTAGGGTTGCAAAGCCTAAATCCTATGTGTGGGAATACATTATCTAAGTACTTGCAGGGCTATAGGTCTCAGTCCTTCTTGTAGGACTATGGGAGATAGTTGCGAATGGAAGTTTCACTAGACACTCTAGGATAGAGGCCTACTCGGTTCACCTTCGAAAGTGGTCATAATATGTGTGCAAGGAGGGGTAAAAATATCTCTTGAATACAATCACCATAAGTATTCCCTTTGGTTCTTTAAAGAGGAGAATGTGGAACTAGGGGAGCATTGTGTCTCCTCTTTTGATCCACAACGTGCATAGCCCTCAGAAAGTCAAAAATATGGGTTCCCTCTAGCGGGTGACAAGACTATGCGAGACAACAAAATATCAAGCTTTGGGAAAAGATTTTAACCACTAAGCCATTCATTAGGTAAATTTTTTTTGAAGTGTCTTCAATTGTGTTGAGACCACTAGAAATATTGAGCTTAAAAAGGTTATCAGAACATACACATTGCACTATAAATTCCCCATCATTTCAGACTTCACAAGTGCTTGTATCCACAAGGTTGCTTTGTCTCTTATTGGATTGTTTGAAGACAATTGTTTGGTCATATCATATTTGAATATTATTTGTGCTTGAATTTTTCTTTCCCATGGATAATTTGACTGCAACATCCTTCAACATCATCAGACAAACCAAGTAAAATCAGTTTCTCAATATTTAGGTTCAAAACATCAATTTTCTACCCAAATTACTACATAGGCATCTCTTCCTATAGACGAGTGTCTCTACACACTGGCATCTTTGCCTGCACATAGGTGTCTCTACCTAAAACCAATGATCTTTGAAATTTTATAGAGATTCTCCATCTTCAATTTCCCATAGGTTCTCAAAGTGATCGACCAGTTTCTTGTTCTAACACCTTTTTTCTTTCATCTTCACAGTCTTTCATCCTCTCATTTTATTTTCTCAATCTTGGTAACTTGGAGCACTATCATCTACATTGGACTTCATCAATCAATATCAATCCTTATCATTCATACCTTTATCAGATTTCCATTTCAAATCTAAGGTAGAAAGATTTATCAAAGTGTTAAAAGGATCCTTATCATTAGAAAACAAATTAATCTTGTCACTTGAGAACATTAGTTCATTTTGAGTGGTCAAACCAATCCTATCTTGCTAAAGATCATAAGACTATCTTTGAGTAGTAAATGATCATTAATATTAATCCTTATTGTTTGCACCTTATTGAATCCTATTTCACTAAGGTTTGTCTTAAAGCTTCATCATCAATCCTTATCAAATCTAATATTGAGACTTTGTCTCCTAATCCTATATATGAAACCATCCACTCAACCAATCAATTAATAAATTATTCAACCAATCAATCAATCCTTTATAAATCAATCAATCAATCCTTTATCAATCAATCAATAATCCTAATCTATCATAAGTCCAATTTTATCCTAGTTTCTTCATCAAATCCTTTCACCATCCATCAAATTATTTCAATCTTTCAAATCTTGCATGGCCGTCACTCGTTCTAGAAAATCCACAACAAGAAACATGTTTCATCTTCCTTTTAATATGGATAATGAGAATCCTTTCAATTCTCTCATAGGAAGTGGAGTACCTATTTTTTATATTACCAATGACCCCACTAAAAATGAGTATGCTGAATAAGTTGAGGGTTGTGGCCTTGTTTCCCATCAAGTGGAAACTTTCCTTAATGATCCTCAAAACTTGCAAATGATAGAGAAGGTCATTAGGCTTGATAAATATGAAAAATTTATGAATTTGGTTAAGGATGGAGTCATAGTCCTTGATAATTTTGATGATTCCTTGCTTACACAACAAATAAAAAAGGCTTATGTTCCTTCTAGTTCTACTATGAATGCATCACAAGCTCATACCACATCTACTACTGCTGGACCCTCATCAACATCTATTCAAACATCAATGGTTCAAAACAATCTAGTCTCACAATCTAGTCTTATGAAACAAGTTAGTTCTTAGACACAAGATGGAACTCAATCACATGATGTCTGCAAATGAGCTCATCAATTTCTTAATCCATGGTGTCTACTTTGACAGATCAACAACTACAATGATTATTCAACACCTTATCTTCGACAACCTCTCATGCTAGTATGCATACCATCATAGTTATGTCCAATGGATTCAATGTGAGTGTCTTAAACATTGGACAAACATTTCCTCCACCTTTTTAACCGTTGGTTTCTCAATTTCAATTTTTTCCTAAGAACTTGAAAATGTCATCTGGCTCTACTTCAACCGCTCATCAATATATTCCTCCTTCATTGGGCTTTACAATATCAATGATTCAAACATCATCAATACCTTTAGGAGGAGGTCAATACTTTGGAATGACATAAAACACAAACCCTCCTGACTTAGTACGGGAAATAAATGAGCTCAAAAGTTAGTTCCAAAGTATCCAAAATGGTGGAAAGAAAGGTTTTTCATTTGAGGAGATATGTCCTTATCTGTTTGATAAATCCATCAACCTGATGCCATTCCCGACTAACTTTGAGATCCAAAAATTTGATAAATACACAGGGGATACATGCCTTAAATGACATCTAAAATAATTTTATGTGGCATGCCAAGAGGTTTCCTACAGTGAAGATTATCTTAAAAGATGTTCACTAGAAGTCTTGGTGGCCCCACACTCGAATGGCTGATGAATCTTCCTTAGGGATCCATATCTTCATTTTCTAATCTGGTTGAGAAGTTTTTTGCACAATACTCCTATAATTTTGAACATCAAGTATCCCTTAACAATTTGTGCAACGCTAAATAAAAGAATGGTGAGACTTTCGCTAGTTTCTTGCAAAGGTGGAGACACCTTTCAAATCACATTCCTTGGAAGATACCTGAACAATAAAAGATTGACATCTTCACTCAAAATATGCTACCCAACATGGATTTTCATATGAAAATGGCTACCCGTGATATGTTTGATATGGTAATTAACAAGGGAAAAACTATTAAGGATGTGCTCTTGCAAAAAGATCTCCTTAAGCATTATACTCCTAATTTGAATAATGATAAACCTAAATTATAGTCTAAGAATAAAGGAGTTGTTAATGATGGAGTCACTAATGCCAAGAATGTTCAAAATTTTAAATCTATAAATAATCAAGGCAATCAGAACAACAACAAAAATAACAGTCACAATCAGAACAATAATAACAACAACCAATATAATAACAATCAGCCTCAACAACAGAATCACAATCAAAACTTTCTCTTTCCTCAGAATAACATCAACACTAGTAGTAACAATAATGTTTAAAAATCATGATGAATGTATACTCCTTAGGCAGATCCTCTTGATGTCATCTTCCAACAACTGGTAGAACAAAATTTGATCATATTTCCCAACATCAGACCATTTGATGAAAATCAACCTAAACCTTCTTGGTATAAAGACAATAAATATTTTTACAACCATCGTGTTCGAGGACATGATACCAAGAAATGTATGAAATTCAAAAAGTATGTCCAAGATCTCATTGATTGAGGAAAAATTAAGGTTAACTTACAAAATCAGTCATCAAATTCAAAGTTGAATATTTACAATACACATTTTCCTAATCATAATAAAAGCAATCATAATAATCAGAATGGCAACACTGCTTCGACATCAAACAAAAATGCTACCCCTTATGACTATTGGACTAATAACATCATGGGATTTGACTCATTGTGTGGAAATCTAGATGTCAATGATATATGTGGATTTGATTCTCTCTGTGGTCGCATTGAAGAATCTGATAACTCTTTCAACATGCTCACCCTCAAGGACGTTGATTACAATGCTACTACTCGTCGCGCTAGAGTTAATGTTCAAGCTGCTTCTAATCAATAATCAAACAAATGCGCCCACTACACCATCCACTACTAATAGACCCACATCACAATATGACCTTCTATCTCAACTAGGGAAACCTCCCACACATATATCTATCCCTGAGCTTCTACATACATCTACCGACATAAAGAGATCCTTGAACAAGACTTTCTAGGGTCCGATGTCCTAGAAAACATAAATGTTGTTCAATTTCAAGCTATGATTGGAAACCTTGATGATTAACAACACCTTGTTTTTACTAAAAAATATTTTTGTGGACCTGATTTAAATCATATCAAACCCCTCCACATAGAATCCCTCATTCATCACCATAAAATAAAATGAGTATAGATGGTTGATCTGGCTTAAATTTGTGCACTTAGAAAGTGATACGATTCACATTTCTCTCTAAAGATATCATTGATGTTTCCAAAATAATTATGATAAAGGCATATGATGAACAAGAATGCGAATCAAAATGTCTGATCACACCCCCTCTTCAATTTGGAGCTGCATTGATTGATACTACATGCCATGTTTTGGACCTTGATCTACCTTACAATATACTCGTAGCAAGACCTTGGATACATGCTATAGGACGTGTTCCTTCCACATTTCCTCAATGCTTAAAATTCCCACATCATGGAAGGGAAGTCACCATTCTAGGAGATCCAAAGCCATTTCAATATTGCAAGAGATTGGAAGGTGCTCAAACTAATTATTGTCCACTAAATGAATTTTCCAGAGTTATTCCCAAGGGCACTTCCAAGTCTTCAACATAAGAGACGTTTGATAAACCCGAGTCTTCTAAAGGTAAAGAGAAAGTTGTTGGGGAACAAAAATATACTTTAGATGAAAAATTTACATTCACTGACAAGGGTCCTAGAGAATATAAGGTTGAAAATGCTCTTTGCATCGGAAAACTTCCTGTCTCTCCATGATCTTATGGTAAATCTTCCTGTATTCTCCCTCAGAAGGATAAGGAAGTCATGACATACAAATGGACCGCTTTTGAACATTGGGGATCCCTTACAGATGAGCATATGGAACATGACATATTATCCTGGCTTTACAAAGATGGACAAGATAGTCTTGTGACCTTCCCCGAAGGAAGGTATGTTAAAGTACCACCTATAATAGAGAAAATGGGATATCATGGTGCATGATTAGGGGCTAAGGAAGATGGAATTATAGAACCCCTTGAAGAAATTGGTTATCCTAAATGCAAAGGGTTGGGTTCCATAGAAACGGGAAGGCCCTTTATTGATGAGTATGTTGTAGCTGAATTTGAGACTGACTCTAATGAGGAGTTTCAATAAATTCCCTTTGAATACATTAAAAATGATCTTATCGATACCCACCATGATGATGATCTTGACAATACCTATCATGTTTTAGCCATAACAGCCTTAGATCTTTCATCCCCTAACCTTCCACTCAAAAATCCTGATCTTATTGATTGGAACTTACAAGATGAACCATCGATTCTAGACATTTGTGATTCTGACCAGGCAGTGCTAGCTCTCTTTGGCCTGAGAGATCTCTAAGAGTATGAGAATAAAATTACATATGATGATAAATCCTACTTTTGTAGCCAATTCAACTCTCTTAGTCACAAAAGTGAAAAAGAAAAAGAAAATGAAAAAGCAACATCCCTAGGTGAAAAACTCTCAGAGGTACCTTTAGAGGAAGAAAAAGTAAAAATAAAGGACACATCTTCTAGTGAAAACCTCTCAAAGGCACTAGAAGAGGGAGAATTTGACTTTCCTTTTATGACACTACCAATGGAAAGATCCTCCATCCTAATCGAAGATACCATTGAGGTTAATCTTGGAACTGAAGATAATCCTAGAATCACATACATTGCAACATCACTCAATGAACAAGAAAAAAAATATATGATTGAATTTCTCCATAAGAAACAAGTAAATTTTACGTGGACTTAAAAAGATATGCCTGGTCTTGATCTTGATCTTGTTGTGCACCATCGTCCAGTAGATCCTAAAATCAAACCCGTTAAGCAAAAATTGCGCAAGATGCATCCGAAAGTTACACTCCTAGTAAAAGATGAAATTCAAAAGATGTTGGATGTTGATATTATATGACCTATTAATTATCCTAAATGGGTCTCTAACATTGTGCGAGCAGGTAAGCCTGTTGGGGGCATTCACATCTGTACACATTTATGAGATCTAAACAAAGAGTCTCCGAAGGATGATTTTCCACTTCCCAACGTTGATATTATAGTGGATTTTACAAATAGATATGATATTCTATCCCTCATGGATCATTTCTCTAGATATAATCAAATCAAGATTTTTGAAGAAGATCAACATAAGACTGCATTCACAACTCCTTGGGGTATGTTCTGTTACAAGGTCACACCCTTTGGTCTTAAGAATACATGAGCCACATATAAGCGTGCTATGACTACTATATTTCACAATATCATGGAAGATTATGTATATGATCTTTTAGGCAGGTCCAAAACAAGAGACTCACACATTGATGTTCTAACAAAGATATTTGATAGATTGGAGAAACACAAGGCCAGATTAAATCCTAAGAAGTGTGTGTTTGATGTTTAGTGAGGAAAATTACTTGGTTACATTATTTCTCATTGAGGAATTGAGGTAGATCCCAAAAAGGTGAAATTCATTTTGGAGATGTCTCCTCCAAAAACACTAAAACAACTTCGGGGATTGCAAGGACGATTCTAGTCAATCAGGAGATTTGTGGCACAACTAGAAGACAAGATTCACCCTTTCTCTTACCTCTTGAGGAATGACACTAAATTTGTATGGGATTTATTATACCAAAAAGATTTTGACCAAATGAAACAATATCTAGCTAATCCACCAGTGCTGGTCTCACCTGTTCCAGGCCGACCTTTGATCTTATACATTCCAACAACAACAGTAGCACTGGGCACCCTCCTGGCTCAGCTAGATAATAATGGAAAGGAAAGAGCTATCTATCACTTGAGAAGAACATTAATTAGCTATGAGTTAAACTATACACCAATTGAAAAATCATGCTTGGATGTGGTTTTATGTGCTAAAAAATTACATCACTACATGCTTAATCATAAGACTCAACTTATTGCTAAGATTGATCCATTAAAATACTTATTATCTAAAGCTTCTCTTACTGGACGTACTGTAAAGTGGGTTATGATTTTGAGAGAATTTGACATTGAGTATGTGGATCGTAAATATATTAAAGGAAAAGTAATAGAAGATCAGTTGGAAAAAGCTCCTACTCTCAGAGATCATCCCATAGTTACTAATTTCCTAAATGAATCCATTCTCATTGCTACCCTGAGTCCATCATGGAAACTCTATCTCAATGGCTCCTTTACACATAAGGGCTTGGGGGAAGACATATTGTTTGTTACAACACAGGGGTATCTTATCCCTAAGTCATACAAGCTCAATTTTTAGTGCAAAACCAATACTGCAGAGTACAAAGCATTAGCTGCAGGACGGTGCCTCTCGATCCTTTGCAAAATCACATCTTTATTGGTCTTTGGGGATTCTCAGTTGGTGATCAAACAAGTGATAGATGAATTATAGATAAGAGATGACAAATTTATTATCGTTGCATGGTTCAATATCTTAAAAAGAAGTTCACATTACTGGAGTTCCAAGAGATCCCACGTACAAACAATAAAGTTGCAGATGTTATGGCCACTATTGCCTCATTGTTATGTATTCCTAAGAATCATGATTAGTATGAATTTATTGTTGAGAACGCTATGGTACCTACCTATGACCAATCAGAATCATAGATGGTGTGTACTATTGTAAGTTATGAATCACCCTAGTATCATAACATCCTTTCCTACGTTCGCAATAAGATCATTTCACTTAATCTCACCCCCAACCAACACAAGACCTTTATCTGTTGCACTTCCCACTACACCATCTTAGGAGATACCCTTTACCAAAGGAATTTATTTGCAACCCTCCTTAGGTATTTAGAATTAGAAGAGGCCAAGACTGCATTAGAAGAGGTACATCAATGAATCTATGGGGCTTAATCTAGTGGACTCACATTGGCAAAGAAGTTGTCGGGCTCACTAGATATTACTGAACTACTATGGAGGAAGAAGCAAACCATTTTGTGAAGAGATGTGTTTCTTTTTGATATCATGGTGATTTGATACATGCACCTGCCCAAGAACTCCAACATACCATCACCCCTTAGCCTTTCTCCCATTGGGGATTAGACTTAGTTGGCCAGATATTTCCCAATTCCTCGAAAGGTCACAAGTATATTCTTTCCACTACTGAGTACTTAACTAAATGGGCTGAGGTTGTGCCCCTTACTTATATCACAGGTAAAAAAATATCCAAGTTCATACTCAATTACATTATCTGTCTATATGACATCCCTCAAGATATTCTCACTAATAATGGATCCCCATTCAGGAATAGGGACGTTATGGAACTTTGTAATAAATTTGGGATCACACAAATTTTTTCCTCTAGATATTTCCCACAAGGAAATGGCTAGGCTAAATCTACCAATAAGACCCTCCTGAGAATCCTTAAGAAGTTCATTGATGACTTTGGTTGTAATTGGAATCTCCAACTCAACCCCACCTTATGGGCTTACCGCACTTCCATCCGTACTCTCACTTGGTCCACTCTATTCTCCCTTGTTTATGGCATAGAGGCTCTTGTCCCCATTGAAATTGAGCGCCCTTCCCTTAAGATCTCTATCAAGAATCTAATGTCTAAAGAAGAATAATGAGTTGCTCGCTTGCAAGAGCTACAACTCCTTGATGAGAGATGCCTTAGTTCCTTGAACCACCTCCGTCTGTATCAAAACTGCATGTAGATTAAATTCAAAAAGAAGATCAAGCCTCATGAGTTAAATGTTGGTGACCGTTTCCTTCAGTGTAATATGAAGAATCTTCAGAATCGTGAAAAGAAATGAAAGTTTGAGCCTAATTGGATGGGTTTGTTTGTGATCACTCATAAGTATGGTTACGGAGCTTATCAAATTGCAACACCAGAAGGAGTTCTCATTCCTGATCTAATCAACATTTTCTATCTCAAGAAGTTTTATACATAAGATCAGTAACATTGTGTACAAAAATTTATGATACTAAAAAAAATCCTAAAAATTAGAAAATGTTCCTGAAAAAAATCCTAAAAAATATAAAAAGTCCTGGGGAAAAAAAGTTAAAAAAATTTCAATAAACATCTAATGGTGAAAAATTGGTAAAATAATCACCTTGGGAAAGTATCATGGTGAAAACCCCTTGTGGGTGTCATGTGTAGCTAGCCTAGATCCATCATCTATTGAGATTTTTCCCTTTCCCCTTTCATCCATCTCCCCATATTTATGTAGGAATCCTACCTTGTTTAGTTTTCCTTGCTAATTCCACTCACTTTGCACACACTCACATGATGCTTCATTGTTAACATAGTTGGAATAAGGATCCACATGTACACATGATCCATTTGCAATGAACCTTATCATGACCATGATTCTTTGGTAGACACAGTGACCATATAACACTTCATCAAATCGATCTTAAGACCTCCTGATCTCATGGGTTATTCTATTCATCGCTATTTCCTTAAGACATCATTGTTCTTCAATCAATATAATCACTTGACCCTTCAGGATGTTTCCTCAGTTGGATAATTAATCATTTATTCTACATCTTTATCCTTACTGGACAAGAACTTTGGATTGAATGACCACTTGGTCAAGATGGCTTCTTTTTTATTTTATGTTTTGTGCGGTGTGTCGTCTCCCTTGAATTACCTCAATCTTATATATCTTGGTTCATTTGAGATGACATAAACCTTTGCATGCAATTTTGTGTGGTATGATCTGTTTACAGTGATTTGATGTATATCTTTGTTGGGTGGATGGTTATGATTATTGTAAGAAGAATGAAAAGAATGAAAGCTAAAACAAGTATTAATCCAAGAAAATGAAATGCATGAAAGATTTTACCACAACCAAAGGAGAGAAGATTTCAAGATCAACCACAAAGTACTTCAAGAATCCAACAATGAGCCAAGAGATTTTGGTAAGGGGAAAAGCAAAGAAAAACCCCTTTGTGAATAAGAA
>MU225900.1:1108687-1135841 GCA_018584345.1 Thuja plicata | reverse complement strand
AAGTAAATGTTTAAATCGAAATAAAAATGACACATGAGTTTTCCATTGATGATAGTTAGAGCTATTGAGCTTGATTTCCGGGATTAAAGTAGACATGATAAATTAAACAAATTAACTTATAAAGTAAGTAACAGAGTATATATATTGATCAAGTTTGAGAAAACTAACTTTAATTTAATGTTAACACTCAAAATAAGAAGAAATTTTTTTTTTTACCTTTATATGTTAAAAAAAATGAACAAATTTGTTTAAAGTAATAAGTAAATATAAGAAATTTAATAGATTTAATGAATTTGAATTAAATGAATTTGAATTTAATGAATTTGAATTAAATTAAATGTGAATGATTACAACTAATGAAAATGAATTAATTAAACTACCTACGCTAAAAACAAATTTGATTAAACAAATTTGAAGCAAAAGATAGTTACAGCGACGGATAGTATGCATACAAATTAGAGTTTATTATGGTGATTGATAAGATGTGAATGATAGCGGCTTTAATTTATATGTAAGTAATGTAAGTAATGATTTAATATAATGTAATGAGTTATGTAATGGCAATGAGTTATGTAACGGCAATTATAATGTAATGTTATGTAACAAACCGAATGTGAACGGCACGTAATATAATGTAATGATATTACTCTGCGCAACAGAAGTTTAATGTAATGTAAACCGAGAAGTTTATAATGTAATGTAAACCGAGAAGTTTATAATGTAATGCATACCTTATTGGGGGTAGAGTCCTTTGCATGTTCCCACCAAGACCACTCATTATGGCTTGGGTGTACTAGGGCTCCCCTATGAGGATTATGACATTTTTCCCATCATGAATACCTACCTACATCTATATCATTGATCTCACTTTGTTTTCTTGCGAGTCTATTCCATGCAAACGAATTATTTCATTCATGCTTTCTAGCATGTGATGCATTCTTCCAATACAATATCAAACTAGGGTGTTCTCTTCAACATTAACATGGTACAAATCCCATGAAATCCCTTTTAGTTAATTGGCATATAGTTTAGGTTTCATTTTAGTTAGGTTCATTTTTCATTTTGCATTGTGAGGTCTTCTTTTTCTTTCCCCATCCTTGTTTAGCTATATGTTCCTTTGGGTTACTTTGATACCAAAAACAAAATTACTTTGCATATTCTCTCAGTTCACATTTAGTAGTCACATTTTTATATTATTACATAATTTTCACATCCATATATGCATTTAAAATATTAATCATTGATCATTAAAGTACATGCATAAATAATTTTACATTACATCATTAATGCATCACATATAATCACATCTCATCCTGCGTAAAACATGTCAGTCTCATAATGAATCATAAATAAACCATCACATATATATACATTCATACATAGAATAAGCATGCACATCATGTGTCTGCATAAAACATAATTACACACATCACACATCACATAATACATCATATAGGCATCATCAAGGTAAATAATACATCATCATATAAATATGCAGAAAGTGTCATACATATAATGTCATCATCAAAATATACAAGATGCATCGAGTCCATTGTATAAGTACATCACAAAATATACATCTAGAATGCATGAAAACCTAAGTGACACTATACATCTCATCTCATGTCAAAAAACTATAAAAACATGTATCAAAGTGTCTCAAGAAGAGGTCCCTCATGTAACTGGTCCCCATGCCCCTCTAGAGTTGTCCTATCCTCTATCCCATGGTGGTCTCATCACCACTGATCCTTGTGATGCACCTCCCCATGTCGTATGAATATGACTAGTAGCTCTCTCGCTGTAACCTAAAGGCCTCTGACCCGCTGGAATTAGAGAGTGGAGATAAGATGGAAGAAATTGCAAATAAGCCTACATAATAAGAGGCTATACAAGTGTTGGTGGATCTACCACACTCCATATCATCTACTCCCACTGGACCCAAAATGGGTAGTATACCTGACCCACAGGAAATCTTGACTCAAATGAAGGCAACAATTAAAATTAATACTGACAAAGGAAAAGATATCATAGAACCTGAGCCAAGTATCAGCTCACCAGAGCTCAAGAAGAGGAAGCTAAACAAGAAAAAGTCACCAAGCTTAAATGTCACATTGGATGAAGTTATTGTGATTCCTAAATGGGATCATGAGAGTTTGACATATGAGCAAATTTAGACCCTTCAAGACCTATTGAAGAGGAAGAAGAGAAGAGGGAACAAAAGCAGAAGCAAGTTCTGCATGACATAAAGGATATTTTTGTTAAAGCTTTTGATATGGAAGATGTAAATGAGCAAGCACCAATATTGGAACAGTTAGTTCACATTGTGCAAAAAGTTACTGATGAAAATATTGAGGCAAATGGAAAATTGTTGCAATGGTCTGAGAGAAGATTTGAGAACAAAGTCTTGGAGAAGATATCTAGAGAGATTTCTACCAAACAGGTTGAACTTTCTTCTGTTGTTGAGATTCTTGAGGAAGTTGCGAATAATGTTTTTTCATTGCACAAAAGATTATGTGATGTAACATTCTTTACAAAGGATAATCAACAGCTTATTGAGAAGTTGCATTTAGATATGAAGTCAACAACAAGTTCATTGAGCATGGATGCTAGTTCTAGCTCCATACATTTTGATAGGTTGACTCATGCACAGAGGAGATTAGCCGAGCTTATGGCTGAAGATGGCCGAATCAGGGCCAAATTAATAACAATTCAGACTAACTTGATACCTCATGCAGAGGTTTATTCAGAAAGAACTAATAGCTACATGAGAATTGGTCAAGAGAGATTCTCATCTCTCTACTGCAGATAGTTTGGTAAGTCTAGCTGCCGAGCTAGAAGTTAAGTTGGAGGTTATGTAGTTTGTTAAGGATAGTTGGGATACATCATTTGCATTGATATTACAGCTTCATAAACCATTTTTGGACAAATATAACTTAACCCCTACAGCTACCAGTGACAAAAACAAGGGGGAAACAAGACTAGAAATAGGAAAAGATGTGCAAAACTAGGTATAAATATCTTTGCTAAAGGCATGTATATTATGTAGATAGTGTATGAAGTATGAAGTATAATCTAAGGGGGAGTACATTGTGTACTTAGGAAAATTTTGTGAATAGAAAAGAAATGATAAGTGTTTTTGCCACTAATATCAAAGGGGGAGATTGTTGATCTCTAAGTTTTGTTGATCATTAGTGTCCCACACTTAGTCATTTATCTAGGTTGTTTTAGCCGGTCATCATTGTGGCCGAGCTATCCGGTATAGGCCGAGTTATCCGGCACAGTCGTTGCCGAGCAGATAATAGTTGCTGAGTCACACGGTTGCCAAGTTCATTCCATGCCGAGCACCAGAGTCTTTTTGTGTCGAGCAAGACAATTTTGTTCTATATGTCAGGAATGACACCAATTTCGAGGTAAACTATTTTGGGCTGACTTATCTAAGCATTTAATATTTTCAATGGGATAATTCCACATTTAATTATTTGATCCCACTACATGACATGGAGCCAATCAGAAAATTGGATTTTCTTAAGCGGCATAAGCATTTGATCCTGATCATTCATCTAAATCTAATTGCCCAATCCAAAAAGTATATTAAGATTGCTTCTTACCCTAATTAGAGTACTGTAAGAGAAGGTGTATGCATACAAGAGATGTGTGAAGGGTTGTTTTGAGAGAGGAAGCATAGATCTAGCAGAGTGACAGAGCAGTGAGCAGCAGAGAAAAGATATATTAGACTATTAGATCAGAGAAGGTATTTGAAAGAGGAGATCCGTTATCAACATCAGAGTGCATATCGAAGGATCAGATCTTGAGACATTCTAACAAGTGTATTAGGTGAAATCTCTTAACATAGTGGTTCTAACAGACCTTTCTAAATCTCTTAGCCGAGTGCTTACTTTGTTGTAAGTTTAAATCCTTTTACAAGGTAGATTGTAATGATATGTAGCTCTTAACTGGGCAAACCTTTAAAGTTAGGTAGATTACAAATTGTGATCAAATTTTGTAGCCCTAACAGGCACACTTTATTGCTGCAGTAGTGAAGATTTTTGTGGGTGTCATCCCCACCCCAATTTTACCTTATTGGGTTTATGGGTTACCAAATTCTGTGTCTTGTGTTATTTATTTAATGTCATGGATGCTACTAGATGATAGATCTCAATTACATTTATGCATGATTGTGGATCAGTTTGTTTTAAGAGATTAAAAGTTGAAGATTTGATTCACCCCCCTCTCAGTATCTTGCTTTCCCATAATGTATTTCCAACAGGTAATTATGTAGGGTCAAGTGGATATATGAGGAAATGATGGATATCTTATTAAATATAATTTTATATGTATTAGAGATTGAAGATTTCCTCTGAGAAAATTTGCACATCTTAATTGAGGAGTGCATATGGCATCGATAGATGATAGTGATTGGTAACAAAAGCTAAAATTCAGTACTCTTTTATGGATGTCTTGTTTCTAGCGCACCAAATTAGTGAATGTGACTTGGGGGCCTATGTTTACTTAGAAAAAAATGGGTTGATTAGGTCGAACTAAATCCAGTCCAATGTAGTATCTTTTAATGAGTATGAAAATAGCTTCGCTAGCAACTTATCTTAGAAAATAAAATCACTATAGAAAATAGTAAATATGGATATGCATGTTTGTAGATTGCCTTTTCTAAATTGTAATTTTCAAAGCAGAGTGCTTCAAAGCTAATAGGAAGAGGTGTGGATATGAATGGTCTATAGTATTAATATGATATTATAAGATGTTGTGTCGTGGTGGATAGAGTAGAAATCTATTGCTACACATTACTCATATTGCATTTATTATTTTATCACCATATTTATAGTATGTAATGGTCCAATAGAGGTAACAATGGTAGTAATTCTTTAACAGGGTTGAAAAAGAAAACATTGTGAAGACAAAGGCAATAGAACACAAAGAATAACAATGAAAAGAAAGAATAACAATGAAAAGATTAGTAACTCATTAGACTTTGTATTATTTGGAGTTTGAATCTCTATTTAGTCCTAGTTAGTCATTCTAAGAACATATACTTTCTCCACAATATTGTACACTATTTTATATATTGATATGGTGTAGAAAGCTTTTGTTACATTTATATTGATTTAACATAAAGGTGTAAGAGAGAAAAACATGACACCCAAAGAGAAATCAGATCAGATCAAAGTATGACACCCAAAGAGAAATCAGATCAGATCATCAAGTCAGATCAAAGTATGACACCCTGGTTGTCAAGAGTTATCTTTGTCATGTGAATTGACAATCACAGTTTTCTATTCGAATAATAAAAATGACTGTATATTGTCATTTTTAGACTTTGTGAGCTATTGTTGCGTCAGGTTTTCTATTGTTAGAGAGCATGGACATAACATACAGTCCATTGTCAGTTTTGTCTGTCAACATACCATTGTCAGTTTTGTCAGTCGAGGATGTCGACAAGGAAATTAACAAGATAATGAACAGTTCTCTTTAACTGTTCTTAGATGCACATTATCGCCGTGGATTGCAGCCATGTTTGTTTGAACTTTTTTTCCTGTTAAAAATCCAAAGAAATACAGTCATTTCTGAGCTAAAAGAATGGCTGCAGCTTTCAAACTGTTCTGGTTTTTGTTGGGTTAGGTCAGATAGTTGAGTTTTTGAAAAATATGGACAGCGATTATAGGTTTAAGGAGGCATTTGGACAATAAAATTATGGGAACTTTTTTTAAACTGTTGTTTTAATTGGGTTATAAGGATCGTTGTTCTAGTTGGGTTAGATTGGATGGTTGAACTGTTGAAAAACATAGACAGTGATTATAGTTTCGAATTCAAAATGAAGAGGCAATCAAACCACAAAATTATAAGAACTTTTCAAATAGTTATTTTGATTGGGTTAGATTCATTGTTTGAGATGGGTTAGATTAGATAGTTGGACTCATGAAAAATATGGATACTGATTATAGGTTTGAATTTAAAATGAAGAGGCATTCGGATCATAGAATTACAAGAGCTTTTCAAACTGTTGTTTTAATTTGGTTAGATTCAATTCAAACTGTTGTTTTAATTTGGTTAGATTCAATACTTTAGTTGGGTTAGATTGGATGGATGAATTTTTGAAAAACGTGGATGAGATTGTAGGTTCAAATTGGAAATGAAGAGACATTTGGACCGTAGAATTAGAAGATCTATTCAAACTATTGTTTTATTTTGGTTAGATTCGTTGTTTTAGTTGGGTTAAGATCAGATGGTAGAATCATTGTTCTAGTTGGGTTAGATGGGACGATTGAACTGTTGGAAAACATGAATGTTGATTATAAGTTCAAAATTTGAAATGAAGAGACATTTAAAAGACTACGACTACGACATAATTATAGGATCAATCTTGATGACCATTGATTTTGTATAATAAAAAGTAAATATTTTTATTTAGTGATACAACCATTGATCATTTTCAGAAATTTTGTTACTAAGTATATGTCAATTATATCATATCAAAATTATTAACTATAAATGATAAACAAATAGACAGGTGTTGAGCTTAAATTTATAGAAGGTAACTTCTTTATTAAATTGCTTGATATACATGAGAAGGAAAAAACATTCACTTAATATAAATGGGAAGGAAAAAATGTTCACTTGTTCACTTTTTTTTGTTACTCTAAAGGACACATTTATTTAGTCTACTCATTTAAATTAAGGGTGTGATATTAAATGAACTTAATAGAGAAGTGTAGATTGTTTATTAAAGTCTAACTACAAAGTAAGAAGTAGATCTTTATAAATTCTATTTAATTTAGCTAGTTTAATAGTTAATAGTAATTATGTGTTTCATTTATATATCGTAGTTAGTATTATTTTTTATTTTGTTAATAAGTTTTTTTTTTTATTATTGAACAATTTTATGCTTACAACTGTTAAAAAGAGATTAATAATTTAGAAATATTTTTAGATAAGTTCAAGTTTAATTTATTTAAAGGAAAAATTAGTCATTTTCAACCTTTATTTTATTTTCTTTTTTATACTCATATCTAACACTTAATCCTAACACTCATTTTGTAAATACTTACACCTATCCACATACATTCGTCATTTATTCAGTACTTGTTCAATCTCATTCACATTTCTAATAATTCATTTCCTACCTTAAAATTACCACTTTAGCCCTAATTTTCATTTCTCCACTACTGAAGATTGTCCCAATTCAATCCTAAAAAAAGTGGGAATCAACCTCAAGCTTAAATACTACTAGCTATAATGAGCCAACTTAATGAATATATGTGATGTTATGTCATGATATTTAAAGACATTTGACGTGCGCTTAGTAAAATGAAGAATTTGCAGTAGAGCATTTTTGTCTCTTTCTACTAGCTATTATAAATCAATGTAACACAAATTTATGTGATGTTATGTCATGATATTTAAATACATTTGACGTGGGCTTCGTAAAATGAAGAGTTTGTAGTAGAGCATTTTTGTCTCTTTCTACTAGCTATTATAAATCAATGTAACACAAATTTGTGTGACATGTTTCTCTGGTATGATATTAAAAGCATTTGATTTGCACATTTCAGAGAGGGGAATCATATGATATTACATTGAAGAATAATTAAAACACATTTCAAGTTCTAAAGAGACAAATAATTAAATCAACATCATCTACATAGAGGTGACCTACATGTAGGCAACATCATCTACATATAGATGACCTACATGTAGGCAAATGCTCTCTTCAACATTTTCCATTGTCGAGCTTGTAAAACAAGGGAAACCAAAGGCAAGTAGGTTTTGTAAATCCCATTTTGTTAGAATGTTTTTGTGTTACATAGTTCAATATTAGATGAATCTATGTTATGATCAATGGAACATTTAGACCTAAACCATAATAAATTCTGAGAGTACTGAAATAGCAGAAATATATGTAAGAATTTCTTTATATTAATAAAATATATTTATATTACCTACCAAAAATAAATAAATTCTGAGAGTAAATAGACCATTGACACATGGCCCATCACAATTTGACAAGAGAGAGCTAGAGTAGGGACTTAAATTTATTTTTGCTGTTTTTGTCAATTATATGAAACTACCTCGTATTTGATGTAAGAGACACCTAACAATACTATAAAGAGACATTCATATCCTACCTCTACAAAATTTGAACTTGTAAGCTTTCTTTTAAGAATACAAAGTTATGTCCTTCAGACCAACTCAGAAATATCAATCAGACCCAGATTCATTCCACAGTTTGACAATTAAACAATCAAGAATAAATTTCTGGAAGTTTTTTTAGTTAAATATGATTGAGAAATTGCAAGTTACATATGCTGAGTACAAACATGTGGGAGCGGTCTTTTTCCCTGAAATAATCTGCTTTCTCTTTCACAGATCACCAACCTCCTTACTCCGAGAGCGCGCCTTTCCAAGTTTAGAACTTGTAACAGATGAAATGTCATTGGAAATTACAGACCCAGAATTTAAAAGCAATCAAAACTGCCCAGATGGCTTTATTTCCTGCCAAAATTATTTGTGCAGGTGGAGTACATAAGCTTTTGAAGAGTATGGTCAATTCATAACCAAACCGTATACATTATCTTCTATTGCCCCTATTCTTATCATGGACTTTATCTCCACTGAACAGTCTCCATTGGTTGGTTGTCATGGCTCCGAAGTGGATGAACCAGTAAAGCAACATGTTCATTAGTTGGTTGTCATGGCTCATAAATTGAAATAATATAGGATTTCATGAGGTCAAGTGTTCTCAGGATCTAGAGTCATAAAAAATAATAAGTTTTCAAATTTCTTTTGATATCTATTTTTTTATTATGAATCTTGATTAAGATGTTGGTTGTCTTGTGAAATCTTCTATTTTCAAATAGTTTCTTGAGATTATCTACAATGAATAATAGTAAAATGGTATTGTTGCTTCATATAGTGTGTGTCATATGTATATCCAAAATACAAATCTAAATTCAAGCAAAGAAAACACAACAAATGATTTTTTTTTTTCGTTATATATTGAGCCAACTCAATCATAATCTACATAGCAATTTTTAATAGAAAAATAATTTATATTTCACTCACAATCTTTATTTTATTTTTTATAACTATAATGAGACTCATGTAGATATGTATAAATTGATAGCTTAGGCTCATTCCATACATAAATTAGGTCATCAATGCCCCCACCAAACTTTGATGTAAAGTTGCATCCACCTTAAGACTTTCATCTTCCTTAGTTTCTGGCCAAGTGCTAAGGGAGTTGTAATTGTAATGTATGTTTTATTCTATATATATATTTTAAAATAACATTGTTACATAGTTTGAGAATGAAAATACCTTCTCATTGTGGCATGCATTAGTCTTATATCTAAAATCTAAAATTCATTTCTTCTTAGAATATTTTTCATTAGATATAATATCTATAAAAAACAAGTGTTATGTAGTGGCTGAGTACTTGCCTTATTAATAATAATAAAAGATTATGGCTATTTTTTTGACTTGTATTTTACACAAATATAATTAGATTGATTGGTTGATTAGGACTTAGATATTAAGTTAATAATAACTAGTTAAAAAACAAATTGGTATTAATCACAAGATAATTAATACTATAGCCATTTGATATAGTATTTAAAGTCTTATATTGATTTAAAATTATAAATATATAATAATTATAAATATTTTACCCTTTATTTCATTTTGCAAATTTAAGATAATTAATTATTAGTATTATCAATCAAATTAATAATAATAATAATAAATTAACCCTTATAAATGTACATAAATTGTCTTTAATTTTTAAAAAGAATCCAAATAATATCAAGATTTAAAAAATATATTATTAAAAATATCAATTAAATTATTTTTCTTAAATATAATAGACTAATTTTTAATTTTTTAAATAAAATAATTTATACATAAATAATCAATATAATATATTATAAGATATTTAAAAAATATAACTATAAATCAAAATTTAAATACTTCATATAAATTATTAATCCAATATAATACAATTTCTATATTTAAAAAATAATTATTAAAATGAAAATAAATTACATCATTTAATTAATAAATAGAAACAATATCAAACTTCACATGTCAAATTGCTAATACGATTAACTTATTTTGTTGAATATGTTTAATTATCTTAGGACTCAGGTGTAATTTTATGGAAAAGTAATTGATATAATATATTTAATTTATAAATACATATTTAAACTTAAGAAATATTGGAACTAGGAAAAAATAGTAACTTATGATTGAAAATAACTATCAATCCTTGCATACCTACACAAAAGGCCTACTTCAACTCATATATAACTTTTCTCAACTTGTAAATCAATAATTTTTTGTTAGAGTTCCATACCCATTGGTTGTTTCACATAGGCTTCCCCATTTATATAACAATTAAGGAAGAATAATTTTGTTTCCACCTAATATATAAGCCGCCAGAGATAAACCCCCCCTTGAAAGAGTTAGAAAATATTAGCAAATTTTTTGTTACTAATAGTAAATGCATGTAATTAGATTGGAAATTTTTTCATTTCATGTGGAAACACAATATAAATGTGGTTGACGAATCATAAAGCAATTGCACAAAATTAGTGGAAAATGTTGGCAACTTTTCCTTGTATACCAGAAATGAAATATGATTACAAAGCTTCCAAAAATAAATAAAAGCTGCATATTTTCTATTTGAGAGGCTTCTCTAGACTTCATTATAAGGTGTGAAGTCCTTACAAGTAGTTTTAGTGATACCAAATGTAGTACCAATAATATCAACTGATAACAAGCTACTACCAGAAGAGAGAAACATGGCATCAACATTCTAGAGATCTAGTTTTAGGGCCTCCCTCCTACTCTAATCTAGCCCTCTATTTCCTTCCAATTTCGCCCATCCTAACTCTAAGCTAAATTGGTGTCTCTTTTCTTTTGAAACTTCATAATTGGAGGGAGGAGAATTTATAGTACCCATAAGAGTATAATGTTGTCATCTTTAATAACCTCAACATGCACTCAACAAAAGTGAGAAATGATAAATGATAATGCATTCAAAACTATCTTATGAACTTAAGAATGATTTGAGTCAAACTCAACAATAACATCTCTCTTTATAGAAAAATTCTACAAGTTTTGTTAGCTAAGTACTCCATCATTAAATAAAGGTGATGATTACATATCCAAAATGGAGACATCCTTAAAAATCAGAAACGCATGCAACCACTCACAAAATACACGATAAACTTCAGACTTCATTGTTTAGTCATGTACATGCAGTGAAGAAAAATGGGCAAGTCCTAAAATCCTTGTCATCTAAATAGCCTAGCCTAAACTTAAAGCGCTAAACCCTTCGTAGTTACAATTTTAATCTAACCAACTAGCTTGGTAACTGGTTCATTAAGTCATCACTTCAAGGGTTTAAAGTCGTTCGTCCACCAAAACTTTTATCCTACCAATAGAATGTTCTGGCACTCAATGCAAGACTGCATGCCTCATATTTGTAAGACTTACAATTTTGTGTAGGTTGTTTGTCTGTCTCTCTCTCACACTAGAGAGAGACTTTCTAACATTATTTGTGATTCATCTCATAATTAATCATTACAGCTAATACTTTAGTCAAAAAATTAAGCATTTTCTATAATAGTGATTGATGTTGTTTCCAGATTAGATTGTGTAAGAGTTTTGTCATTGACGTTTCTGATCATATGGAGTATAATCTCTTTTTTCCATTCAAGTTTCTTGTATCTTGGTGATGGATAATAGAAAAAAAAATTAGATCAATAAACTTTCTCACTTTTTTTAAATTAGCTGTAAATAATTTAATTCAATTGTATATACAAATTTTATTTTGATATAATTTTCTCATCCCTTACAATTTATCTATCAACATAAGTATTGCATCTCCATATGATGCAAATAATCTTAAATTATATACTTACACACTTATTTCAAAACTTTAATATATTTCAATAAAACAATACTAGCATTTGTTGTAATATTGATTGATGCTGCTTCTCCCTTAGATTTTGTAAGGGTTTCTTCATCAATGTTTTCAATATGAATATATGGGGTGTAATTTTTTTCTTAAATTTATATACTATACACTTATTTTACAACTCCAATCTATTTCAATAAAATAATTAAAATGTATTTTTACAAATAATTATTAATGTCCATAAGCATTCTATGATCACAACATGGGGTGGAGTGTAATGGTGACATGTAATGCTAAAAAAACTCATTCCTTAAATTTGACAATCATTTACATGTCAAAATAACAATATTGATTTAAACATAATATTTTTATACTAAATATGCATAAAAAAAGCTACGCCCTCACCAAAACTATAAGTTTTAAATATCTCTATAAATATATAATATTAAAGATATCTAGAAAATAATAATTTTTAAAGTAATGACAAATATTTTTTTTCAAATGATTAGTACACATTAAGAATTATTAGTTCAATTAAAAAATTATATTTTTTTAAAACTCAATTTTAATATTTTTAATTAATGATAAGAAGTTTAAATTTTAAAGATCATTTTTTTTTTTATAAATTAATGAAATTTTAAAGAATTTGATTAAAAACTTGAAGATACAAACACTAAGTATTTTTTTTATGAAAAACTAATTTTGAAGAATTTGATTAAAAACTTGAAGATACAAACGCTAAGTATTTTTTCAATGAAATAATAATATAAGACCTCAAATTTATAAGGGAATCAATATGAAGAAAAATAATTTTCATGATTTTTTGACTTAAAAATTTCACATGAATATATTAATGGCAAATACTAATAAAATATAGTAACCACAAATACTAATAAAATAGTTCTAATTGATATATTTCTTAGATGTATTTAAAATATTAATATATTTCTTAAATGTATTTAGAATATCTACTGTAATTTAGTAAACAATAATAATTTCTATATCATTCATGAGAGTCAACAAATAAAACATTTTCTATAATATGAATTAATGTCATTTTTTTCCATTCATTTTAATCTGGTATATCTTATAATAGATCATAGGAAAAAAATTATCATAATATTATGAATTGTTTTCTAAATAGATCAATAATCTTTCTTTCATCAATCAATCATTAGATTGGGTAAGCATTTTTTTATCCATGTTGGATTTGTGAAGTAAAAAATAGACCAATAATCTTTGATTCTTCTATTATTAGACAATAATCATTACTCATACTCAACCAAAAAGAAAAAAAAAAACAACTGGTAGCAAATGCACATGTAAGGAAGATATCAGTAACCATCCCGTTGGGTTAAAATTTGAGCACATGTTAACCTTTTACACAAGTAATTATCAGAAATAGACCAGTCCAGAATACAGTAAATTCTCGTGTAAAATCACCGAATGGGAAAGACAGAATGCTCAGAAGGTTAAAATCAGAATGGTCACTTCATAACCAGACATCAAAGATTGTGAAAATAAAAAAACACGTCATCAACCTATCATTTATGTAATAATAATCACGTACATACAGTACACAGGCTAATGACTAGACAGATCTCTTTGGATTCTGTCAGACATGGGCTGCAACGTGTCCATCTGGAGACTTCCGTTTCCTGGGGTCCTGTCCGACGTGGCATCGGTGTGGTCGGGGGTTCCAGTCGCAGCAGAGACGGGCTTGTAAGTGTAGTAACGCGCACAGACGAAGTAATAGAAGAGATTAATGAGTTGAAGCAGAGTGATAAGCCAGTAGAAATATTCCAGTCGGCCTCTGTTGAGATTCGCCGGAAGCCAATTGGGCGAACTGAGTTTGTGTACTGTGGAGACGAGAAAAGTGCTGAAATAACTTCCGGCAGAAATGGACGTCCAGAAAAGCGCCGTGGCGGTGCTGCGCATACTTTCCGGCGACTGGTCGTAGAAAAACTCCAGGTGGCCGATTGACATGAAAGCCTCTGCTATTCCGTGGAGGCAGTACTGTGGGACCAGCCAGAAGACGGTGACCGGGATGACCGCCTTGGGCCGGTCGAGGAGGCCGTGGTTGGCCGCGGCGGCCTTGCGCTTGACTTCGATGAGACCGGCTACGGCGGTGGCGAGGACGGAGATGAAGAAGCCGATGCCCATGCGCTGGAGGAAGGAGATGCCCCTGCCCCTGCCCGTGAAGCGACGGGCAGCGGGCATGAGGAGGCGGTCGTAGAGAGTTATTGTGAGGAGGAGGGAGAGGATTGTGAAGACGCTCATTGAGCCCGGGGGGATCGTGAAGGACGTGGGGCCCAGGTGACGGTCCATCGTTCGGGCCTGCATTAGGGAGAAGGTGTTCTGCTGGGCTGATGCGGTTATCAGGAGTATGCCCGCTGCCCAGATTGGGCCCATTCGGATTATGGACTTTAGCTCTTCTACCTGGTGCACGCTGCAGAGTCTCCATGGGTTGGGACTTGGGGTGCCCTCTGTTGTGTCCGTGTCTTGCGGAATCGCCGCCGCGTCCAAGAACCTGCGGAGAAGGAGATTCAACATGTCAGATTTCTAAGTTGTTTTTGGATTATATTGTGTAAGAGTTTTTTACATCGATGTTTATGGGATGCAATATTTTCTTTTCGCTAAAGAGTCTCTTGCATCTTGATGATGAAGCGTGGAGGGAAAAATAATAGAATAATAATGTTGATGTGATGTTGTTTCTTGGCTTGTGTGAGAGTTATCAATAATGTTGATTCATGTTTGTGTAAGAGTTTTTGCATCGATGTTTCGGATGTATGGGGTCTAATCTTTTTTTTTCGCTATCGGGTCTCTTGTATCTTGATGATGAATTGTAGAGAAAAAAGGAATAGAACAATAATGTTGAAGTGATGTTGTTTCTTGGCTTGTGTGAGAGTTATCAATAATGTCGATTTATGTTTGCGTAAGAGTTTTTGCATCAATGTTTCGGATATATGGGGTGTAATCTTTTCTTTTCGCTTTGGGTCTCTTTTATCTTGATGATGAAGTGTGGAGAAAAAAGGAATAGAACAATAATGTTGATGTGATGTTGTTTCTTGTGAGAGTTATCAATAATGTCGATTGGTGTTTGTGTAAGAGTTTTTGCATCAATGTTTCAGATATATGGTGTGTAATCTTTTCTTTTCGCTTTGGGTCTTTTGTATCTTGATGATGAATCTAATCGTGGAGAAAACGGAATAGATCGATAATGTTGATCTAATGTTGTTTCTTGGATTGTGTAAGAGTTATCAATAATGTCGTTTGATGTACCATTATTGATGTTTGTGTAATAGTTTTTGCATCAATGTTTTGGAACTATGGGATGCAATCTTTTCTTTTCGCTTTAGCTCTCTCTTGTATCTTGATGATGAACCGTGGAGAAAAAAGAATGGATCCATAATGTTGATCTGAGGTTGTTTCTTGGATTCTGTAAGAGTTATCAATAATGTCGATTGATGTTGTTTTTGGATTAGATTGTGTAAGAGTTGAAAAAAAAATCAATGGGATGCAATCTTTTCTTTTCTTTTCCTTTCAACTCTCTTCTATCTTGATGATGAATCATGGAGAAAAAATAATAGATCAATAATGTTGATCTAATGTTGTTTCTTGGATTGTGTAAGAGTTATCAATAATGTCGATTGATGTTGTTTCTAGAATAGATTGTGTAAGAGTTTTTGTATCAATGTTTCAGAACATATAGGGTAGGTTTTTTTTTTCTCCCTTCACATCTCGTGTATCTTGATGATTGATCATGGAGAAAAAAAGATAGATCAATAATGTCGATCCGATTTTGTTTCTCAATGATTAGATTGTGGAGGAGTTTTTTTCTTCAGCATCTCATATCCTATGGGGTGTAATCTTTTTCTTTTTTCTTCTCTTTTTCATTTTTTCCCTCGATGTCTCTTGTATTTTGATGATGGACGATAGAGAAAAAAATAGATCAATAATGTTGGTCAATGATATTTCTAGAATAGATTGTGCTTGAGTTATCAGTAATGTTGATCCGATTTTGTTTCTCAATTAGATTGTGTGAGAGTTTTTAGCATCAATGTTTTTAGATCATATGTGGTGTAATCATTTTTTTTTCCTCAAGTCTCTTGTATCTTGCAAGATCGTGGAGAAAAAAAATAGAACAATAATGTTGCTCGCAAATTTTTTTTAACATAATCTAATTTAGAAACAACATTGATTGACAATAGAAAAGAAGCTAATTTCACACTTAATAATGTGGATAGATATTAGTTTTAGATTAATAATTTTTTATATCACTCTATTCTCTATTATAAGAATGCGTTTCGGATTGCACTCTATGTCCATTAGAATCCAAGAGAGTTAGAGGAGAGAAAAATAAATCATGAAATACGTAAATCCTAATTAATGAAAAACTCTTAATATAACCTAATTAAAAAACAATATTGATCAACAACATAAAAAAAGAAATTAATTTTCTCACTTTATAATGTTCATAGATATTATTTCTAAATTAGATTATATTAATTTTTTTTACATTAATATTTTAATTACACTATAACTCCTTTCAACATTAATATTAAAAAAAAAAAAGAAGCTGGAAGAGGAATAGATTATGAAATGTATGATCCAAAACTTTCATCTTAAAGACTTTAAAAGGAAAACCCACAAATAAAATATACTTCCCGTTGAAATGATTCTTGAAACAACTATTCTTCTACGTTCTTGAACAGCGTGTAAATAAAAATGTGCAGAAATTGTTACGCTTACTTAAGGAATAATCTCAAATAATCTTGACGTATATGTACATTGAATTTATTCTTGAATCAATTATTCTTCCACGTTCTTGAACAGTGTATAAAGGAAACGTGCAGAAACTGTGACGATTACCTACTTAACAGAATAGGAAAAGAGGATTTTTGTATTCTGTACTCAATAATTTGCTGCTGAATTTGAGAGATGCTCTTCTAGAGGCCCACCTTTTCAGTACAGTCAACCATTACCCACCAGACACAACAGAGTTCCTTTCAGGGAAACGTCTATGCAGCAGACTAAAACGTATTTCTTACCAAGGGGGACACTTAGTTTTTTTTTCAACTTTTTTTCAACTTCCTTATTATGTTTTACGTTTTAGTCTGCTATTTAGCCAATACCTCCTTTCAGCCAAAACATGGGAATTTGAACCTGGTATTTTCATTTCCTTACATTTAACCAATCTATATCTGCTTCTACTTTATATTTGTGATGTGAAACCTTCAACAGTATTTACTAAAGTGATTCACATGGGCAACATCAGAAATGTTCAGATTTTTGACTATCTTTTTATTTTTATAAATTTCTAATAAGTGAATGAGTTCATTATTTAACACTATATCATATACATTGTTTTCTATTAACAATTTAGGTCTTCGGACGCTAGCTCAAATGGTGGGGAGTAGAGGCCTGAGGTTGTGAGTTACCTCCATGGTCTTGGGTTTGAATCTCTCCCTGGGTTTTTCCGGTAGGAACAGAGTTTGAGCCGTCGTTAATATAATCTTAATTATTATTTTTTTTCTAACAAGAAAGTATTCCAATCTTAATTATTAATAAAAAAATGAATACACAATATAATTCAAAAATCTTTTACATACTAATCTCTACTTTACTTTTTCCTTTCCAAATTTCAACACCATTATCCATTCCTCTTAGAATAGTGCAGTGCATGCATTTGAATATTCTTACATGGTGAAATGCATGCTTGTCCTTACTGCAAAATTGTACAAACTTAGACTCTGTCAGGTTGATAGAATATAATATTCTGAAATTTTTGTGCTGGTTAGACTTTGTTAGGTTGATAGAAAATAATATTCTGAATTTTTGTGTTGGTAGCTATCGCTGTCAACCCTGTAACCTACTGACGCCCATGTTAAAACTTTCTCCCTAATGGTGTGGGGGAAGTTCACCACCTTAGTGGGTAATAAAAATATAGTTTTAAAAAATTCAATTTCAGGTTACATTCATTATTGTCTTCCTAAAGAAGATGATATTAAAGTGAAGAGATTTCTACAATGTATCAATTATAGTGATATAGTTTTATTTGGATTTTATTGTGTGTAATATTTTTGAATCAACATTTCTGTACCTCTTCACATCTTGATAATGGATTATGGAATGTGATTCGAAATTTTGATGCAAAAATATTGCACACAATCAAATCCAGAAAAAGCTGCACCACTATAGAAATGATATTGATGATGAATTACATTCAGCTACGTATATTTTTTGGTCAATATTTTAAATTGTATTGTGTTTTATCATTAAGAAGAGGATTGTGCTTTCTGATGATAGATCATTTGTACCTTCAACTGATCACATTCAGCTGTGTATGTTTGTCAGTCAACATTTTAAATTATATTATGTTTCATCGTCAAGAAGAGAATTGTGATTGATGATAGATGGACTCAAAAACCTACAAACTTTAATCTAAAAACTTAGGATCTCCTCCTTAAACTCTGATAACCTTACACCAACTAACTATTAACTTTTTAATCTAAGATGAGTACTGATCTTTTAAAGCTTGGTTTTATTCAAGAGACTTAAAATTCCCAGTCTTTAAGTATCCTTAATCTAGAAACACTAATTTCATATTTTATGAATTGTGTAAATCTGCTAACTCTTATCCTTAATCAATCAATCGAAAAAACGAACTTTTACATACTGAAAATAAATAAACAGGCAGGAAAGTGAACTTACGTGAGCTGATTAGTGTGCGTTAAGCATCCAGCAGGGGAGATAGCCATGTCCCTTTCTTTGTCATGGAAAAGCAAGGCAGGATCAGAGGGCTTGTTCAGATGGCGTTTCCTGAAGGCGGCGACGATGACCTGCAATAGGCGGGTAAGCGGGCTTCCCATGGGTTTGTAATGGCGGTAAAGAGGGAGTCCCATGAAGAAGGTAAATATAGAAAAGGCCATCGCAACCGTAGGAATTCCAAGACCCCATCCCCACCCCACATTCTCCTGAATATAAACTATCACAGTGACCGCCACGAGAATAGAAAGTCCCATGCAAAAGTAATACCAGTTGAAAAAGTTCCACAGCTTTTTCCCCTGTTTTGGGTCCTTCTCATCGAATTGGTCTGCCCCAAAAGCCACCACGCAGGGTCGAATCCCACCCGACCCAATCGCAGTTAACAGGAGTGCAATGTACAGAATCGACAGCTGTCGGGATGACGCTTCCTTGCACATGTCTGCTGCCTTCCCGTCACATGACGGAGGTCGCAGCGTCGGCAGTACGGCAGAGACTGTCAGTATTATCATCCCCTGAAACATTGACAAAGATTCAAACTTTTCTTTAGAATCTGTGAGATTTCGTTATATGAATGGCGTAGAGGTAAACAAGAATGAATCTTGATATTGTTAAAGCTATTTCTGAATTCAATTAGTACAATGTTTTGAATCATATTTTATCATTCTTCAATCATCATAATAAAAAATGTTATCTACAATTGAATAAAATCTCTTTGAACAAGATTCAAACTTTTCATTAGAATCTGTAAGATTTCGCTGTTTGAATGGTTTAGAGGTGAAAAAGATTTGATCTTGGGTTTCTTACAATTTGATAGATGATGGAAGCAACTGCAATGGTCCAGAAGCGGCCGGCGTAGGCGTCGGCAATGAAAGCTCCCAAAAGAGGTGTCAAACTGGCAGTGCCTCCAAAATTAGTTAGGGTGTTGGCAGCCTTTACTAGCGGTAAGTGAAGCTCTTCTGTCAAATACGACACCATATTGGCCGAGAACCCCACCACTGCCAGCTTCTCACACAGTTCGTTTGCTGCCCAAAAACAGAAAAATCAATGTCAGGTACCCTCATGTGTGACGACGACATTGTGCCCACTCAGATTGTGATCTCTTTAACTTCTCCTCAAGTGCTAGCTACAGTAGTAAAAAAATATCTTTTGACATGTACCCAAATCATTGCTTATTTGCATACAAGTGTCATGAAATTGCTGCACAGAGTGCTTTTCTCTCTGTTGTATAACTTTTGGAAAGATTAAAATCTACTGACTGTAGACAATGGATGTTGATTTTTTGTCTTTTAAAGCATTATTGAGCTTTATGTTCTATAAGGGGAACCAATGAACTCTGGAAGAATGTACAAGAGATATGATTCAAAATAGACTGAATGGACTTTGTACTAGGTTGGATTCAAAATAGACTGAATGGACTTACTACTAAGCTCCAACTCATGGGTTCTTGTGATTCTTTTTATAGCACAAGATCAAACAGTCTTAAAAATCAAGAACCATATTCTTAATATTGAAAACCCACTTTTGAAACCACCCGATCAAATAATTTGCCAAGACGGTTTTAAGATGCTATCATATTATAAATCACACATTTTCATTGAGCAGAAGTAATCTCAAAAGCCTGTTTTTCAAGAGGTGGGATTGGAACTAGTGATGTAAACCTTGCACAAAAGCTGGTTTCTCATGAGGCAGGGTTGGAACTAGTGATATAAACCTTGCAGAGAAGCCTGTTTCTCATGAAGTGGGATTGGAACTAGTGATGTAAACCTAGCAAAACTTTCAATCATATGATTGCTGTGTGCTAGTGATAGCTACTCACGAAAGCAGGTCATATACTCTTCTTAAACTTGGCCATTAACTATCATAAAGATTTAAATCTATACCTTAAACGGAGGACATTCACATTGGCCATCTATTCATGACCATATGGAGTGCCTTGAAGTGGGGCACTTAGATATCAAGATACCCTCTAAATTTGATATTTACTAGTACTAATAGGCTCTATTAATCTGGGATTCTGATAGCTCTTCTAAACGTTTACAACTAGTTGTAGCAAATGATTAAATGCATGAACTTAAGTCTTAGAAACTTTTATCTAGATTCTCCATGATTCACAAGGACCCAGTTAATCAACACCATATTTTTGGAAAGTGGGTCCTTGAATGAATGATTGCTTTTAATAACATTCACCAGGTCAAACAATCTATGAGACCAATGGATGACTAACCACACTGCCAATCACAACAAGCCAAACAAGCAAGCCACCTACACAGCTAATCCCAAGGAGGAGCTCATCTCTGAAGATGGATCTCTTAAAAGTAGCAGTCTGCCATACAAAGAGTCAATTTGTACTGATATATCCTACCCAAGAAGAGAGACCATTACCAACCTCAAGGCATCAAGTTTCTAGGAGGCATAAAACAAGGCAAGGCATTCACAGTAATGGTGCAAATCCAAAATGTTGAGTGACACAAGTGACCCTTGCTGTGGTTCATAGTAAAGCATTTCACAAACAATGGATGGAATGCAAAATGTTGAGTGAGAAAACTGACCCACAAAATTGCAGTTTGTGGGTTTACATGTAAAAGTGGGCTATAAGATATGAGAAGCTGAAACCTACCAAAAATGAAGGGCATGGTTCTCCATCCTCCCAGCTTCTTGTTGGAATGGCCAAAACCCACTCCACTCTCAATGTTATCATGTACTAGTGAGGATTTCTCCTCACTCTTCTCATTATCCTTCACCACTGTTTGAACTGCAGTGCAACACATGAAGGGAACGACCCTCCACCGTTTGTTACTCTTCACACCTTCCTCTCCAAGAGATGAAGCCTGACCCCAAAACAACAGCAAAATTACTTAAACACTAACAAATAACTAGTGTCAAGAACAAAAGTGAGCAAAATTACTTAAACACTAACAGATAACTAGTGTCAAGAACAAAAGTGAGCAAATTTACTTAAACACTAACAAATAACTAGTGTCAAGAACAAAAGTGATACAGAAAAACCATAGAATCTCTCACCATTTTGCCCAGCTGGTGGACTTGAAAAGATTTCAGTGCTCTAGAAAGATCAAAAATTCCATTCTAATGTTGTGATAAACTTGGCGTACTTTCCTTCAATATATATACAGTCTGATACCTTGCAAGTGGGGTGATTTATATAAGCAGCAGCTATATAAGCTATATAGTGACAACAACCTAATCTAGAATAATTAGGTTGAAATCAAATATTAATAAAGAATGAATGAAACTACAAACTGACAAGAATAATAATGAAGCAAATGGGCCCCCTTCTATTGCTTTCATATCTCTATCTCTAACTCCTTGCCACCATGACCACCCACGCCAAACTACGTCAATTGTCGGCTGTGGGCGAGTGGTAGACATAGTGTCCCGACTATTCACGTCCCCAGGGATTGAAAATGAACCAACTTTTTTTCTCAGAGAATATCCATTCTAGTAAAGAAAATGGAAAATGGAATACGTGGCTTAAAAATCATATCATTATCTTACCTAATGTAAAAAACCCAACGTGGCAAAACTTCATAAATTTAAAATGAAGGATTGAACGGACAGATGTAGGTACAGAGCCCAGCTCTGGGTTACTGTATACTTTACCTAAAAAAAACAAAAGCTAATGCTACAAGTTTGGGGAATCAAAAGTATCTACAAACACATGCATTCAGAGAAATGGTATTATCAAGAATGACTCTTCACGATTCTGTGAGTGGTTGTTATCTTTTAGATCGAACAATACTTTCTAAGGGCATTGCTTTTTTACAGCATGCGGGCTTCCCGGTTTATTTGTCATAGGGGAAGTTTGCAGTAAATGACAATGACTTAACTTGGCACTTCCCAATTGTACTATGCCATGTGAAGGTGGAAGAAAGGGCTCATGAAGTGTCATGTGTTGATATGAAGGTCAAGGGACTAGCTATTATATGAACAACTTAGTTAAAGGTTTGTATGAATGAATGAATAAGTTTTGATAGATTGTATCTCTTAGGATGAAAAACAACACAAAAACAATCTTGTTAATAATTCAATTATTTACTTTTGGATTTGATTGTGTAAGTGTTTTTAGCATCAAAGTTTCAGATCACACTCTGCGATCCATCATCAGGATGATGGATCACGGAGTGTGATCCGAAACGTTGATGATGGACCATGAAGTGTGATCCGAAACTTTGATGCTAAAAACACTTACACAATCAAATCCAGAAGTAAATAATTGATTTAAATGGATTGTAGAAATCTGATAATGTTGACTATTAATAATTTTCAAGTTATTTACTTAAAGTTATTGAAACTAAGGGAAGTGAGGTTTACATGGGTTGTAAAATTATTACAAGTGTGAGGAGATATTTGCTTTAATGGCAAGTAGGTATCTAAATGGTATTGAGTTCAAATCTTCCACATAAAATAATACTATTTTAACTATGGTAATTCTTCAACGATTAATTAATTGGAGCCCTGACATTAATTTAAATAACACTCTCACATAATTTTTCAATCTCACAATGACAAAAACCTTGTCTCCTTCCACATTCACATGAAGGTGGAAGAAAGGGGTGAAGGAAAAATTTCACTCAAAAGGTAATGAAAATGCCAAATGTTCATGTGAAGGCCAAGAGACTAGCCATTATATGGATACTTAATTAATAATTTTGAGCTTAGTTATTAACACTAATGGAAGTGGGTTTTACATTATTTGTAAAATTATTAAGCATTTGATTTAAGATCTCATTAACAATCATATTTCCATGTCAGTTTACTATTACAATTTTTATTATTTTAAGATAAAAAAAGAAGAAGAAGTGAGGAAGGATTTTCAGAGATATGTGCACGGGCTCTAGCTTGACGTTTACGACGACAATCATGAGCATGTTGGTTACGTTTGGTCTTGCTGATATTTTTGGTGGAGTAGGATCAATCAACATAGGTTCCTTTTCTTCTTTAGATGGGAGGATAGGAGGCGGAGAAGTTGATAAAGGAGGAATTGGTGTTATAGGAAGAAGACCACGACTAGGATCAACTTTGGGTTTACTAAGCTCAACAATCTTCTTGTCTTTGAAGGCTTGGTATGACCGGAAAAGATAATCAGGACGAGTTTGAGGTGATTGAGGTATAGAAGGCCAAAAGAAATCAAGGTCAACACAATCTTGAGGCCTAGAAGGATGATCAAGACTATGGTTAATGATCTTGATCTCACCAATATGAGGGAATTTAAGACATTTGTGAATAGGAGAAGCTACGGCTTGCATGGAGGAAAACCAAGGAAAATCGAGCTTGACTTGAAACTGATCTGAGGTAGGAATAACAATGAAGGTAGTATCCACAATCTTACATAAAGGTCCACAGGAAAAGATATAGAACCATGAGGAGGGTAAAGGAAATTGTTGGTGTAATTTAATATTCACTAATTATACTTTACTTAAGCTTACTTAGGATAATGCATTCATAGTAGTTTACATATGAGACACCTAGGAGTTTACATCTTATTTTAGCACATGGTGCAGGAGAAACTCCACTTTATATGTGAGATCCACCTTTAGTGCTCTTATCACATTATCATCCTCTCATTGTTGCACATGTTTGCACATACTTCATTATACAATGGAGGATGATCCACCTTTGGTGGACATGTGATTCCACCTAGAGTGGTTGATAGGTTATCTCTTGCATCACTCCTTGTTATCATGCATTGCCTATATATTCAGGCTAATTTACTTTGTATTTAATCAATTGTATTCATTATTATTTGATCATTATTGAATCTATCAATTGATCATATCATATTTATCTCTCTTGTGCTATCTATTGAGCTTCTAGATCTTGGCATTTTCATTCTTTGCCTTAGGAAAATTCTTACATGGTATCAGAGATATAGAAGGTTTCATTACATAGCCATTAGAGAGCTTTTTGCTTCAACTTTTGGAGGGCCACGATAAAGATCTAGGATCAATAGCTTGTGGAAGTGTCTTGAGAAAGATCAGACCTCACCATTGCATTCGGGTGGTCATTCCGGTGAATTTTGACTATAAATTTGCCTACCTTGGGCAAAAGTCAAATTTGAGGCAAAAGTTGGCTATGGAGAGCTTTTTGCTTCAACTTTTGGAGGGCCACGATAAAGATCCAGGATCAATAGCTTGTGAAAGTGTCTTAAGCAAGATCAGACCCCACCATTACATGCGGATGGCCATTCTGGTGAATTTTAACTATAAATTTGCCTACCTTGGGCAAAAGTCAAATTCGAGGCAAAAGTTTTTCGCAAATCAGACCCCTAAGGCCCGATCTGCAATTTGGTAATGGTTTTTCATGAATTTTTAATTTAAATCTGATATTATTTTTTATTTCCATCATTATTTTTCGGATATGCAATTTATTATTTTTTGTTAGAATATTCTGGTGCAAAATGTTTGGCCTATCAGGCCTTTGTTTGTCAAATCAGGTTGCAGGTCAGCAAGGTCATACAGACGAGCAGGGCAGTCAATTCCCCACCTGTGTGAAGTCCACATCAAATAAGTATGTTGACACCACCAAATATTAGCGAGCACCCACGATTTGCAGTAACCCAACATCTACCCTACACCCCCGTCATCAGCTTTGCATTCAACATTGAGCACGAAGGTTTTTAAAAAGAGAAAAATTTACACACCCGGTGCATGTCGGATTAATCCCACTGTCCCCTTCCATTTCCCCCTTGCTCACAGCCGAGCTCAGAGCTCGACCCTCAATCTGCAAAGAACGAGCCCGAGCTCGGCAAGCCATGCTCGTTGCAGTCTGATCCATGTTTCTCGCGCTCGCAGTACATACGTGGACGGTGAGTGGATGCCAGCTCACTCATAGGAAAGGAAAGGAAAGGATCTTTTATAGTCCATGATACTAGACATATGTTTTTTGGTCTACATATGGTGATAGCAATATGGGACTACCTCGTACTCCTTGCGGGAGGCACCTAACTATGCTACAAATGAGGAAACCACCAGCACAACGCCCTCCTTTGCTACATTAGCAGCCACATCAGTGACACGTGGCAGATCCTCATTTGTACACCCAGACATGTTAACAGTCCAGTCATCAAGTACGATATCCTGCACGTCATTGCCACGTAAGCTTGGGGGTGATTTTTCTTATAATACGTCAATTTTGACTGTATTAAATTTGACGGTCGCCTGACCGTCAGATCTGTGCTTTTTTATTTTGCATTGATGGTCGTTTGGACGTCAAATTTAACTTAGTGACTACGTTATCTTTTCAATGCATTAATTTTGATGGTTGTTTGACCGTCATTTCTGGGCAAATTTGCACTGTTGTGACGTTTTTGGACATAAAATTTAACCTCTCAGAATCACTCAAGTCGGCAGAGTTGAAAAGTTTGGACCCCTTACCATTTGCAATTTTGATTTTGTAGTTCAACTTTGAGAGGTCATAACTTGGTCATATGGGCTACTTTTTTAGAGATTTTTTTTAAAATTTTGGGTAGAATCTCCTAAATTTTACAATGGTGCTGTTATTTTCTAGTTTTGGTGTAAAGATTGTGCGAAAATCATAGTTTTTGGTGACTATTCCTATCTAATCCCTGATTTTGCAAGTTCAGAGACTTCGTTCAGGCTCATATAGACACATTTTCAGGTGCCATTTTTTTTAAAGTGCATAATTTTTTTAGAAAAATCCATATTTGCTATCATATTATAGGCTTATTTTGATGAAAATATCTCTTTCAGAATTTGGTCTCTTTTGGCATATTTTGGCCTATTTTGGTACTTGTAGTCAATTGGATCCTTTAGTGATCTTATGTTCTGATTGTGTGAGACTGTTATTGCTTCATATTTTTTGTTGTATTAATAAAAAAAGAATTCTACTTTGCTCAATTTTAGCAAGTGGTAATTGTACACACACTACAGATAAAGTGCCAAAATCATCTTTATTTATTTATTTTTTTTTTGGGGGGGGGGGTGCATTGATTTAATGATCTTATTTTTATGTGAGAAGTGTATCATTGATGTAATCATGGTATGTGTGTTTCATCCTACTGTAATACCTTTCACTGGGGATAATTATGCATCATGGGCAAAATACATCATCACACATTGTAGATGGCTTAATCTCTTGCCTCATCTCTATGGACTCATTCTTGAGCCACAAGGAGAGTGGATTCAATCAATTTGGGAAGATAAGAACACTTATATCAAACTCCTGCTTAGTGGAACCATGAGTGTGTCTCTCTTCTATGCCTTTGACCCCAAGATCATTGATATTGAGTGGCCACACAAAATTTGGACAAAGATTTGGGAGTATTTTGTGTTAGAGTAATAGTCTCTCGAGTTATTAATTAAATCATTATGATCTAATTACTAACTCATCTATTCACTCTAGTTTGCTTTAGCTAACCTTAGGGTTTCCCTTTTAGGGTTTCGTGATTCCTTTATAAGGATTCACCTCTTTTGTTTT
>MU225900.1:1094158-1106318 GCA_018584345.1 Thuja plicata | reverse complement strand
ACTAACTCATCTATTCACTCTAGTTTGCTTTAGCTAACCTTAGGGTTTCCCTTTTAGGGTTTCGTGATTCCTTTATAAGGATTCACCTCTTTTGTTTTAGACACAGAGTTTTCACATCTCATTGTAATCTAGAAACATATCATTAATATACTGTTTTCTTGAGCACATGATGTCTCCTCTAGCCTTTTGGCCTCCATAGCTTCTTCTGTCTTCTGTCTTTACTTCTTCCATGTAATAGGTTATGCATGCAGGTGTTGTTGGGAGAATAGGGCATTTCGTATTTCTAACATTTTGGAGATCCACATGTTTCTCCTTTCCCAAAAGATCCAGTTGCAGATTGCCTCATTCCACTTGAAGAAGCAAAGAATATTCCCTTTGATGAAGAAATTGTATGACTGCTACATAGTTGGCTTCTTGATCCAGAGGATGATGATGATTCAGAATCTCTACCTGAGGATACTTCTCCACTTGAGATCACACCTATTGTTGCTCCTGATGATACTTGTATTGTTACAGCCATAGTTCCTTGTGATTTAATGCAAAAAAATATTCCTTGTCTTCCAGTTATAGTTCCTTGGGATGGCTTCTTGACAGAAATTGCAGCCTTGTTTGTGGAATCCTACATTGAGAATTTGAGAGACAATATTGATGAAATTAATCTTCTTTTTGATGAGGATGATCCTTCTTCAGTTTCTGCGAGGGAACACTCTGACCCTCATCTTCATTCTCCACTTGATCCTTCTTTTGAGTTTGATATGATTGTGGGTCCTTTGATACAAAATTTGGAGGAGGTCTCTTTCACTTTAGAGAAGACGTTTGAGTATTTGGAGGTTGTCCTTCATGAGTCTCAAACTTGACTTGAGATGTCCCATTGCATGGTTCAAGTTTATCATACTCATGCATTGGAGATTCCTATTCAGTTTCCTGAGACATCATACATTTTGAGGATTCTTCCTAAAGATCGGGGAGGATTTATTGGTACACCTATGCCATTATTTCTTTCTAAAGGGAAGAGCATCATTCAGTTTTCATGGAGCAGTTTCTACATTGATCCAAGAGCATCTACCATTGGTGTACCTTCTACATTAAGGGCATACTTATTTGCTTCTCTTCCTACTTCATATTTTGAGGAGCCATCTTTGTCTTTGGAGTTTGATCACAATCAATTACCAATGGTTCCTTGCTTGTCACCTTCTTCTATTGGGCTTGATCCTAATTGGTTCATGGCATCTTCATCAACCAAGTACATGGTGACACATGATCACACTTTAGAGGAATCTTCATACTTCATTTGGATTCCCCTTCCTTCTTCCTATCCACTATGAGAAGCATTCTTTCATTTTAACTTGGTCTATCTTCTTCATAAGGGGAGAAATGTTGTTTTCATGCATTGTACTAGGTTTTGCCTTCAAACACTCATCATCTTTGTAGGATATTCTTCATTATGGGGGATATGATGTCTTCATCTTTCCTTCCTATGGGGGGATACTTGAATCTATACATATGATGATGTCGTAATGGGGGGTCTTGTTTACTCCATCCATCCATGCATCTTGTTTGTATTCATCTCTCATTTTTAGGGAGGGTTTTTCCCATGAGGTTTTCCCCTTTTTTTTTTTCTGATTTATGAGAGATTGGATTGCATTTATTTTTCACTTGCATATTGTACATGGGTACCTAATATGGCCTAGTAGCTGGGACCCATCTTGCATTATCATATAGCATTATGAGTTTAAGTGCATTCCCCTAAGTTGCACTTAATGGGTGGTGTTGGTGTAATTAAATATTCATGAATTACACTTTACTTAAGCTTACCTAGGATAATGCATTCATACTAGTTTGCATATGAGACACCTAGGAGTTTGTATCTTATTTTAGCACACGGTGTAGTAGAAACTCCACTCTATGTGTGAGAGCCACCTTTAGTACTCTTATCACATTACCATCCTCTCATTGTTGCACATGTTTGCACATACTTCATTGTACAATGGAGGATGATCCACCTTTGGTGGACATGTGATTCCACCATGTGTGGTTGATAGGTTATCTCTTGCATCACTCCTAGTTATCATGCATTGTCTATATATTTAGGCACATATACTTTGTATTTAATTAATTGTATCCATTATTATTTGATCATTATTGAATCTATCAATTGATCATATCATATTTGTCTCTTCTGTGCTATCTATTGAGCTTCTAGATCTTGGTATTTCATTCTTTTCCTTAGGAAAATTATTACAGAAACCATTGCAAGTTTTAATTAAGAAATCATATTTATCATAGGAATATTTTTGCAAGTTCTTTCTAAAAAAGTTCTCTTCAGTTATAACATTCACCATGCAAGTGGAATCAACAAGAACACCATAAGAAGGAATATCAGCAACCCTAGCAGTAATGTAAAGAGGACCATGAGGCACTTTAATTGTTTCAGTTGGATCAAAGGTGATTCAAGGTTGAGGCTAAGGTAAAGGTTTAGGTTGGATATTCTCAACATGGTTGGCTTCTTCAACTTTATCATCATAAATAATATCTGTAGCAGAAGAAGAAGGTTGCAGAATAGTATTGGTTGAATGAGATGCAAAAGGATTAGTATATATTTGAAAATTCTAGTTAGGAGGTGAAACAAATTTATTTCCCTGATTGGTATCAGCATCATCAAATATAACATTAGAATTAATAAGGTCTTGGATAATGTGTTTGAAAGAATAACACTTTTTAGTATCATGATCGGCTTGATGATGGTATTGATAAAAGGCTTTGGGATCAAAGGATCAAGGAAGAGGTTTTCTTGGATCAATTGGTTTGATTAGAGGAAGATTAACAATATTAGCATTTAGTAACTTTGTCATCACATTGTGAAAATATTCAAATAAATGAGTAAAATTGTGAGAAGGTTTAAAACTAGAGGACAAAGGAGCCACACCTTTAGATGTTATTGCCACTTGCTCATCTATTTGTTGGATGATTTTTTGATCTTGATGTAGTTGTTAGGCTTATGAATTTTTTTAGGATGAGATGCGAGATCACTCTTATCAATGGTAATAGGAGCCATTGGAGTTTTGTTCTCAAACTTACTCACTTATAGTTGATAATGATGAAGCACTGCACATAATTGTGAAAAAGAAGAAAACTCAGTAAGGAGAATCTTATCTCTAATGAATTTTTACAAATTAGAAATAAATATGTGTTGTATATCAATATCAAGCACATGATAAGAAATATAAGCATGCAAACACTTAAATCTACCAATAAACTCACTAACTTTTTCTTTAACACGTTGTTTACAATGCATTAAATCATTCAAAGTTATTTGAGGACCAATATTGTTTTGAAATTGTTGAATAAAAGCATTAACAAAATTTTCAAAGAAATCAATGGAATAAGGAGGCAAGGAACAATACCATTGCACTTGGATTTGTCTTGAAAGGTCCTAGTGAACAACTTAGCCATGAACCTATATTCGTGAGAAAAATCACTACACAAGGTTTGAATTTTGTTAACATGACCCACAAGATCACCCTTACCATTATAAGTCTCAAGAAGAGGAATATCAACATTTTGAGGGATAAAAACTTGGATAATGTTTAAGGACAAAGGATTAGCAATGTCACATGTGGGAATATTGAATTTGGATTGAGTCAAAGAAGCAATTTATTGTTGTAAGGAAGAGACGGTTTGATCTAGGCTATTAATGGTGGAATCGGTAGAAGAAATGATAGGATCAATGTTGGAAATGTTTGTAATATTGTTATTGGATGCGGAAGGAATGTTCAAAGAGGCATGAATCACATTAGGATCATTTGTAGAAGAGATATTGGAATATGAAAATGGAACATTATGATATGAAGGTGTTGATGTGGGAAATGAAACACATGGGACACTTGTGGGAAGTGATGGAAAAATAGGATTAGGAAGACTTACATGTATGGGATTAGAAGGTTGAATTGAAGTTTTGGTAAGTGCCGAAGCATAAGTGGAGATGCTAGGAATAGAAGTAGAGACATGCAAAGAGGTTTCAACATGTGTAGTGGGAATAAAATAGCCCAAGCCTTGAGCATATTCAGATATGGATTTGACATTGGAATTCATAATATGTGAAATACCACGCAAGAGGTGAAGACCATGTTCATGATTACGAGAAAGCTTCCTTAAGGCTTCTAAAGAATAAATAGTCTTGACACTATGATTATCTTGAGCTAACCAATGTTCCATTCTTTCAAATTCTTGGGTGAGTTTGTCAATTTGAGCGAGAGGAACTCTTAAGACTTCATCTTCATCATGGTAAGAATGAGAAGAGTTGTTCTCTATGAGAGGATTATGATCATGAGGGACCATGTTGGTCTCATCAAGATTCCTAGGAAAGAAGAAGGGTTCAGGATCAAAATAACCCATGAGCCTACAAATTCTTCTAACTATAATACTATAATTTGGACTCAAGGTGATAAAGTTCATACACAAAGGGATGCAAAGAAATGATAATGTAATCTAAATGCATACAATGTAACAAAGAAAAAAGTAGATCTACAAATAAAATAAAAATGAAGTTTCAAAGGGATATCACACATAAAGGATCTAACCACCTAATCAAAAGGTATAAAGCATGAAAGTGTCAGGTTCACCAAAATGTAACATAAAAAAGAAGAGTGGGTGAGGTTATAATGTTAATTCACCTTAGTCTTTTATTATGCACGTTAGAGAAAGAGAAAGAGGGATACCCAAATATAACATTCAAGAGAACGCAAATTAGATTAGCACAACCCAAAAGGGATATAGGGGTACTAATGAAAAAATTCAAGTCCTTTTGAGGGTGAATATCTAGAAGATCACTTTTTTTTTAAAACTTTCCCTTTATTGTTTGTTGATTGATATTGATTAATGCTAATTGAGGTTGTTTGTGTTTGATTAAATGACCTAAAAATAGTTGATTGATTACATGTCATACAAGTAAAGTAGAAACACATTTAACAATTAACCACATAAACAAAACTAATATGATATCTCAAAGTAATTTTTATGAAATGAAAAAAATGAAATTGGACTCACCTTGAGGTCTAGTAGAGGTCAGAAGATCATATCTGAAAATAGAATAGCAGATTGCAACAAAAACTGAAACTGCACTGGATCCAAAACCTACAAGCTGAAATCTATTGACTATGAAAATATGAAGGCCCCAGGAATAGGTCAACTTGGAGGGTACATGTCAAATTTGGGTACATGTCAAGGTTGACCTGTATCTACACTGTCCAAAAATCTGAGATCCAAATGTTCGATAGAAACCGTAACCCAAAATCAACCAAATCCGATCCTGAAAACTTGAAAACCTGTAAATATTCTCCTACACACAAGAAAAATGAAATTTTTTTAGGGGGAAGGGGCTTGCCTTGGTCAATCCCCTATTTAGGAATTAACCTTAAATTGAAATAAAAGCATGTAAAATAAAGACAAGGTAAATATTCACCGTGATTGTCAAACCTTCATGGATTGATTTGAATCTTCTACCCACAAAGATGTGTGAATGCTTGAATGGTTGAATGGTTGTGCAATGTTGATGAATTTAGATCTCCTCCATTGATGGCCAACTCCACTATCTCCAATGAAGAAAGAAGATAGATCTATGGAATGAAATGTATGTTTGATTGGATGGAAGGAATGCCTTTAATGAATCATTTCTTTTCTTGAGCTCCTTGAATGCACCTTGAACTTGATAGCTTGCAATTGATGGCTTGAGTATGTAATGTATCTTTCTTGTAAAATTTTCTTTTCTTATTGAATTCATGAATATTGTGTGTTTTTCAAATGAAGTGAGTAGGCCTCCTTTTATACTAATTTCAGGTGTTAAAACAAAAAGGGTCGACTGCATTGGGTGGGAAATTATGAAAAACCCCAAAATGGGCCTATGTTCCTATGATATGAGTGCCTCGGGTACAGGTCAACCTCAATCTATACCCTAAGTATAGGTCAACTTTGACCTATACCCTAGGAGGAACAATCCACAAAAAGGCCTTAAGATCTCGGGGGTGCGAAAGAAATAGACAAAATCAAGGAAAAAGTGGCAAATCAAGCATAAATGCATCCACGTTCTAGGAGATCACTAGAATGGGGCCTAAAAAGGTCTTTGAGCTTCCAAATTAATGGGTGCTAACTTGTAGGATGATATAATTATTTAATGTTTTATTTCATATGTGAATGAAAATACTGTTAGAATGATTTAGAATAACTGAGAGGGGGGGGGGGGGGAATCAGTTATCCAAGGTCCAGATGTACCAATTGAAATTTCAAACACTTCAATCAACTCAGATCCAATCAGTATTCCACTCAGTCTCTATAGCATATGATCAACAATATAAACTTGCAGTATACTTTCCTAATGTAATAAACTTGTAGAATATAAAACTCTTAACAGTACAACACATCAAATAAAATTCACACAAGTATGACACCAAGATTTAACATGGAAACCCAATATGGGAAAAACCACCAGTAAAATGATACCAATCTTTCACTCTTCTGAAGTGAGCTCTGTGAAAATCCAACCCAGTTAAAGGTTACAATACACATTGTTAAATGTGACCTGATTAAAGGATTTAATCACCTTGTTAGAAGTAAGCCTTATTAGAGGGCTTAGATCATTCCATTAGAATGTCACCTTGATTAAAGGTTCTAACAATATGACTTTTAGGTCAACCTTGTTTAAAAGGATTTTGCAACTGATACAATGGTCAGAAAGTAACAGAAAATTATGTTCTGAAACATACAACTCACTTTGCAAATACAGATCCAATTATAGCTCAAATGCTAATTCACTTACTGGTCTTCATTTTCATCTCTATCACTCAGATCTTCTCGTAAATCCTTCAAGCAATCACCACTGTGCAGTCCTATACTACTCTCTTCAGCCTTCTCTTCATTTTGCTTAGATTTTTCCAATCAACTGAATTAACCACATACCACACACTTATCATAACCCGCAATTAGGTTAATCTTATACCCCTTTGATTGGGTAGCTTGATCCATTTCCGCTTAATCATCATCGTAGATCTTAGGTTTAGGTCAGATCCAAAGAATCCTTCCAACATTTCATTTTCATCTACCTTGTAGAATACATCCTAAAACTCCTTCTTGAATCCACACATAAAAATGGTTAAACATATATTAAATGTGTTAGAATAACTGAGAGGGGTGGGGGGGGGGGGGAANAATGGTTAAACATATATTAAATGTGTTAGAATAACTGAGAGGGGTGGGGGGGGGGGTGAATCAGTGACCTCAAAAATTAATCCAATAATTCCAACCAAAACTTAAATTAGAAATATAATACCTTCAGTTATCTTTAGTCCTACAAGATGTATGCCTTTAATTAAGCTTAACCAATATATATTTCTCGGTGAGTATACTATTTATCTTTTTCTTAATCTTTACCGAGTAGCAGTAATTAAACTTAGTGTTACCGACCAATCCTATTTTAATAATGTGTAAAGAAAAACATCAAATTAATGAACCATACACACATTTGACACATGGATTTTTAACTTGGAAACCATATTAAGGGGAAAACCACTTGGGACCGGTAACCCAAAATTTTCACTCTTTTGAAGTGAGCTCGGTGAAGAGCCAACCCTGTTAAAGGTTACAAACACACTGTTAAGTGCGACCTTGTTAGAGGATTTAAAACTAAGAGGATTTAAAACTAACAGTTTATCATTTGACCTAGCATTCACTATCTGTCAACATAAAAACTTTTTGATACTCTTGAGTATCTCAATAAATTAAGGATGGTTAAATCCCACTCGGTTAAGAGATTTTCAGAATCAATGGTTAAACTGAAGCAATAAATGATCTGTTCAATAATACAACTTAACTTTGCAGATTTTCAGATCTATTATTAGTCTGTAATACCTCTCTAATAAATTTTCTCTTCAATTCCTTTTATCCTCTTATTTCTTCTTTCTTCTCAGTGAATGCTCTTGCTTTTGTTGCTCGGTGTCTGTAGAATTTCCTTGGCTCTGTTCTTCAGCCTCTATGATCAGATCTGCATGAAGACTTCTATCTTCACTAGAATTATACTCAACATTCCTCTCTTCATAATGAATTACTTTTCTCTTTATATAGACATGATTTCACCATTCACTCTGCTTGTCTTTCTTGTTCTTGACGTAGATTGCCTCTTGATCTGCAAATCTTTCCATGCATTACTTTAATCTTTAAAGATTTTCTTTAGTTTATTTCGTAGATTTCTCCTTGACAACTTTGAATAAAAATAGCTTTAAATATTCATCTCAAATGGGCGATGAAAATAAAGAAATCAATTAGTTAACTCTAAATATAGCTCCTGCTAGCTAAGTGTTTTGTCATTTTCTAACTCCAGTTCTGATTGGTGATCAACTCTTAGTTTTCTTGGTCATTGAATCTAGTTGTCCTCATGCATCAACTTCAGTTATGCTCGGTGACCACTTCAGTTACGCTCACTATTGCGATGCTCGGTATACACTATGACTACTCAGGGTTCTCTGTCCATCGGTGTGCATTGTCTGTTGGTGTTTACTGTCACTCAGTGTACACTGGATTTTTATGTTTACCGATAACATAAAATTTATCTCTTTGGTTTCTTGAAGTCTATGAAAATATGTATATGACCAATTAGATTATATCAAGTTGACATCAATGACAATACAATACATTAACTAATTTAATGTCTTGCATTTACTTTCCACATCTCGGTGATCATCAACTTATAATCTTCAAACATTCAATCAGTTATAGTTCATCAATCTCTCCCTTTGGCATTGATGGAAATATACTATTAACACATTATGAAATATGTCATATCATACCAAACTTATTGTTCTATAACCAATTCAAATATTCGACTCTCAGTAAGCTCTTCTAGCTTAGATTTGATTCTTGCAGAGTGCTTTCCCTTTCTTCATTACCTTCAATGGATAGATTTAGCAATTTTGTCTTCTACTTCTATCTCTCCCTTTGTTGTAGATTCTCTTCTCCCTTTTCTGGATAGATATGCAGTGTTAACTTTCTTCAATTCCCTCCCTTGGATGGATGGTTATTTCTTTGAATCTTTCTCTGATCTTTGTAGAAACTTCTTTTTCTGATCTTTGCTCTCCCTTTGACTGATGTTCTTATCCCTGGTAGATATTTCACTATTTGATATCTCTCTCCCTCTGGATGTACTTTTCCTTGATGGATATTTCATATGGATATATTCCTCTCCCTTTGATAGCAATGCCAAACACAAATATATCATTGAATATCTCTTTCGATTAGCAATACAGATCTGTAGTAGCCAACAATATCTCTGGTGTTTGGTTCTGATAATTAACTTCTTGTACTGATATGTCATTGCATTCCATATCTTAGTTTGCATCAACATGATTGATCTTCTGATAATGTGTAGGCTGATGCAGCTTCTAAGTCAGCTTAGTGACCATTAGACAAGGGTCTGACCCTTAGTCTCTTCCTCAGGTACTCAAATGTATCTTTTGGAAATGGCTTTGTGAATATGTCTACTAATTGTTCTTTGGATTGTACATATTCCAGTATCACCTCTTTCTCTTGTACTTTTTCCCTCAAGTAATGATACTTAATAGCAATGTGCTTTGTTTTAGAATGCATTACAGGGTTCTTTGAAATGTTGATAGCACTTGTATTATCACAATAGATAATCACTAGTTCAAGAATTTCCATATTCATACCTTTTAGTAATTGCTTGATCCATGCAATGTTAGAGTAATTTGTAGCAGCAACCACATATTCTTCTTCTGCAGTTTATTTAGATATGCATCCTTTCTTTTTACTTTTCCATGTGACAATTCTGTCACCCATAAAGAATGCTCCTCCTGTTCTTCTCTTTCTATCATCTATGTTTCCAGCCCAATCAACATCGATATAAACTTGTAGCTCAAATTTGCCTTCTTTGATGACATTATTTTGCCATTAGTACACTTAGTGAAAAACATTGACAGAGATCATCGGTACAAGCATAATCGGAAGACTACAAGCATAATTGGCGAACTGCAAGCATAATCGACAGACAGGGAGTATACCAAATAGAACACAAATTCATGAGAAAATGCTAAGTATGGAATTGACCGACGAACACTAACAAGTGTTAACACTGACGAAGTAAACAAGATCATCACCGATGATACAGTTTTGAGAATAGAACCGACGGAGCACAAAAATGAATTGACCGATGAATAGTTCAAGAAAGGAATACCGATGGCAAAGAAAACTGACAGACTAACAGAGCAGACCGACCATCAGAACCGACAGTCAGTTAGAGAACCCGCAAATAGTGGATCTGAGTTTTACATGTCAGATAAAGCATTGTAATTCTATTTATAGAGGTTTAATTTGTTTTAAATCATTACTTGGGGGTCAAGCAAGCATAATGTAAATGTTTTAAAGCATCCTAATGGATCTAAAACATATCTAACAAAAGATCAAGGTCAAGTTGTAAACCTTGGATCTAGAGTTAACTTGTGAAAGCGTGAATCAAGAATTGAGCTAAAATCTAGTATAAATAGGTGTTCAATCAATTGTGAATTATGAATTCATTATTTTTGTTAGCCATGAATAGCATCTAAGGAGTAGAAGGCTGAATTCATGCAAAGTTTAGAAACATATCACACCAGTTATCAAGAATACACAGAGGCTACCGACGAGCAGACAAAGGTATTATTCAATCATGAAAAGATGATTACTCATACATAGGAAGCTTTATTGGATCTATTATTAGCAATTGGAGATTGCATACATCATCAGATCAAAGACTTATGTAGTTGCATTCTAACAAGTACATCACATCTAAAATCCTTTTGTAGAAGGTGGACTTAACCGTTCTTTACAAATCTCTTAACAAAGTGCACACTTAACAGTGTTACTAAAGCTTCAAACGAAGTAGATCTTAACAGGTCTCCACTGTAATACTCTTAACAGGGTAGGTCATCAGAAGTGACCAATTGTAAGCCTTAACCGACCCCTTCTTATCTGCAGATAGTGAAGTCTTGTGGGTAACAATGTAATGCCCCGCCAGGGAACCCAGGAGAACTTAACCTAAACATAACACGAAGTTCACGGAATAATTTTTTTTTTTTAAAATGTTTACAAACAATAATGATAACAATGCGGAAGCAACACAATGAAGTACATGACATACATGAAATACAACACATATATGATTAACACTTCTCGAGGGTTCCTTGACGTAGAATTACTACAACAAACTAATCTACGAATACAATAATAAAGAACTGACATAAAGGTTACATAATCTGAAACCAATAACATACATCTCTATAATAAAGATTACATATACATTTGATACCATAAGGTATACTTCCTAATCAACATCCACTGCACAAGTCGCAGGGTATGTAATAATACATAATAAACAATACAATGCATCCTCCAAGGATGATAACCAATAAATATATATGAATCAATACACATCTCAAGAAACTATACAAGTTCTCAGAAGATGAAGAAGATAGAAGAAGAAGAACTGCAAAAAGGAACAACCAAGCATGAAGAAGAATTCGTTAGAATCTCAATGGTAATAAGAATCACTACCACCCGACCACGTGGAACCAAAGGTCCACTCCCACCGTGCTGAGGATATAATAACAGGCCCACACACACGGGGTATACAACAAGAATATAAACAAGGTAAACATGACTTCATACACCATGCATAGGAAGACCGTAGAAGCACTTTAATCCAAAATAAGGAACACTAAACAACACCAGAGGTACTGACACACGTAGGGTAACCTAAGATGTATATAGGAAGGTGTCATCATGTATGTTTCATCCTTGAGTCTTGTCCTAGTAATCTTTAATGGATTTCGGCACCCAAGTGACTATACACGGCATTAGTGACTTTTCATACAGACAAGATCACTAATGATGCCCGAACCTGCACCTTGAAAGGGGGCAAGCATCAACTCATCCTCCATCTTAGCCTATATTTGTGCTCAAGCATGGGTGAGGCATTAATCTTATTAGTTTAATACCAGGTCAGCCTAATTAGATTAATTATGTTATCACTTGTTACCACTACTTACAATAAGAAAATCCTAGCAGCCACTTGTGGGCTCCGGTACTTATTGCAAGCCACCTCCTACTATACAACTAGGTTACC
>MU225900.1:1058986-1076162 GCA_018584345.1 Thuja plicata | reverse complement strand
ATCATCAATCACAATAGTTTCTTCTGAATCTTTGGATGTATAAGAAGGTGTTGAAATAGTGGGCGCTGAATCCTGTGGACCTGCCATAGGCGCACTTTGAATCACTGGTTCTTTATCCTGTTTGGGAGGGAATGTACTCACCTTTTCTATAGGCGCCATTGATGGATACATATGTCTATCTAGAAATAATCGCTCAAAATATTTCCGAGTCTCTTCACCAATCAGTTCATACTCTTTTTTCATGATATGAAGTATTCTTGTTTTGGTTTTGAGTTGAGGTTTTACCAAATCCAACAGTATAGATTTGTCATCATGTGAGAAAATAGGGAGAAGACTGTCTAATTTTTCTTCTCTAATCCTCATATCCTCTTCAATTTACTTCCTTTTCAATACATCAAGTATGTTCTATACTTTGTCTGGTATGACTGTTTTAAGTTCCAATACTGTCCTCTTAAACTTAATCATGTGAGAGATGATCATAGAATGAATTTCTGATTTGTCTATCTCTTGGTATTTGTCATAGACATTCTTGATAGATTCTAGTCTTCCTTCATTAAAAATTCTGTTCTTAAGGACTGTTAGACTAGGTCTAAATCCTACCTCAGGTGGGGCTTGAGTGTTCTTTACCTTGCTCCTTATTGTTCTTGAGGATGGGTGACTTGTGGGAACTTGCTTCCTCCTTCTAGTCAACTTACTTTGTACTGATGGTGGAGATGCTTCTAAGTCAATAGTAGTTGAGGGCACATATGTTCCTTCATCAGATTTCTTCATCTTCTTCTTGGGGATATCATTAGATTTTTCCATTTTCACCTCTGCAACACTTTTCTCAAGTTCTTTTGCAATCTTAGCTTGCCTAGCCTTATCTAGGTCTTCTTGAGTGACACCATGAACTCTTATAATGTTAGATGTAATCCTTAATGCCTTTCTTTTATTATCTGCACTGTATAAGATAGAATCAACTTGATTTGTCTTTTCTCTGTAAGTACCCCATCTAAGTTCATTAGGGTCCTTAGGCACAGATAAGAGGACTTGTGCATATCCTTCCAAAAATTGTTCTTCAACTTCATATCCAAGTGGGTGAATCCATTTTGTTCTAGGCTCAACTACCTCCATGCAAGTACAGTCAGTTTCCACCATGAAGCATATGGTGTCTTTGTATATCTCAACTATCTTCTCTGATAATCTGAACCTCTTCTGCATTTTGATCTTGAATGTTTTTATCTCTATATCCATAGAGTCCTTAGCACTACTCTCTGATGTAGCCTTTAATGAAATTTGTGACATGGTAGGTTTACTCCTGTCTAGGTAAATATTATCAACTTTACCAACAATGTGAAAGTATAGATAGATGATCAAAGAGCCAAATCTTAATATCTTTCTCTTGTCATGCTTGATAGCTCTAATGTTGTCAATCAACCGTGCGCACAATATATCACATAGATTGTACTGAGTATTATCCTTTACCATCTTTATTGCTGCCAGGACAGTAGCTACAGATACACTATTCAATCTGCTTGCGTACTGGAACTTATAACCTAGCATCATAGTGACCAATTTGATGTCATTTTCCTTAATGGGATCAACAGTCATTCCACGCCTACCACTCCTAGATAAGCATGCTTGTTCAACCTGCTTCTTAACATCCTTACCAGTGGGAAGAAATGGTCCAGTCTTAGGAAGTCCAATCATATCTTGAATTAGGTCTGCAGTAATGCGGACATGAACACCAATCCAATATAGGTCATCATGTATCTTGCTTAGTAGGATTTTAACCCATTATGGCTCATAGAACTTGTGCGCATTAGAATATGCGAAGATAGGGTTGTTAGCAAGATGTGCATATTCATCTTTGAATGAATAGTTTGGTTTCATCATCGAAGCCATAAGAGTAGCTATGATGTTATCTCCAATAGTTTCCTTCTTGCAATAGATGTATGCGTGTATGTCTTCTACATGCATGACTCCTAGCGAATTCATAGAAAATTCCCCTTCTACATCATCTTGTATAGACTTGGATGGATGCTTCTTAAACATGAATCTATTCCTTTCAGCAATGTCAAATACTATAGGAGTTTCCATACTTACTTGTTGATTGATTAAGTAGGGTTTCACTATAATTCTGAAATGAGACGACTGCTAGGTTTCTATTTTGTCTTCAATCTGTTCACCAACCAACTAAATCATTAACCTTTACTTCTTTGATGCTAAGATCTCTTGTGCTCTCTAAGTGCTCAATCTCTAATGCAAAGTGAGGATTAAAGATCTTTTACAATCTTATATAAGGATTATTGCATTTAATGCTCATTGCCGTAAAGTGGTTTGCATAAATAATTTCAATATTTTCTTCTGTCACTGTTCAAGCTATGTGTCCATGCATACTTCCTCAATTTGTCACCAAATACATGAATCCATAGGCGCTTACTCAGAGGTGAGTATACCAACCACGCAGGGGTTCAGAGCTAGAATAGCTCCCCCTAAGACCATGAGGGTCAACTAACCAGAAGTAGAAGGTGCATCCACTATGGATGCATCTACTACTTTGTTCTCTTCATTATCCTTCTTTACTTCAACCCAAATTTTATCTGAATCAGCTTTAGCTTGTACAAACTTAACTTCTCCTGATTCTTCAAATAGTGACTTTTTAGGATTCTCTTGTCTCTGTGCTCTTGACCTGCAAAACCTTGAGATGTGTCTAGCTTTTCCACATGAGTGACAAATTATAGGAGGTCTGATGTTATTATTCATCATGCTGCACTGCTTGGCTAAGTGTCCATTGTAATTACATATCTGACATGTAATGTTCTGCAAGTTTCTTTGAATTTTATTTTTCTGATTGTATTGAGTCATATTTCTTTGGTTCTGTTGTGACTGATTTCTTTGACTTATTCTGTAATGTATAGCCCTGTGACCAAACTTATTAAAGGAGTAACAATAACCATTGAAAGGTCTTACCTCTTTAAAATCTCTTGCCAAGTGTCCATGCTTGTTATAGGCATAAAAATTATGGTTAACTACCTTGTGTTCATCTTTGGGTGGTTCTGCTTTAGCCTCTTCAAGATTTTTATTTTTCTTTGCTTCTGCAGATTCTGTTTGAGCTTTCTTTCTTTCTTGCATTGAATTGATCTCAATTTGAGATACATTGTATCCAACACCAATAGTATCACCTTTTAGCTTTTGTGCATAAAGTTGTGATTGAATTAGATCAGAACTTGTGAGTAGTTTATCAATCTTATCTTTTGCTTCTGTTAATTCATATTCCATCTTTTTCTTGATGTTTTCTAACTCCAAGATTTTCATGTTTGCTTGCATAAGTTCATCATCTAGTTGTTTACTCTCTTTGGTATTTTCTTCAATAGCTGTTAGGCTATCTATAAGTTGTTCGTTCAGATCTTCAATCTTATCTTTTAAAGACATGTTCTCTTCATTCAATTTCTTGACCATTTTTCCCAAATCATTTGTGGAGCAGTCTTTCAAATCTTTTCTTAATTTCTTGATAAGAATTTGGGAGCCATCAACCTTTAGTTTTAGTTCTTCATTTTCTTTTTTAGATCTATCATGATCATCAAGGGATGCTTCAAGATTATTTTTTAGATGTTTAGCTTCTACTGAATCCATGATCTCCTTAAGTGGTTAAACTTTCTTTCAGAGGACTAGGGCTCTGATACCAATTGTTGGAAACAATGAGAGGGGGGGGGGTGAATAAGTGTTTAACTAATTATTCTATTTCAAAAATTTGAATCATAAATCAAATAGAAAACATATGAAGCATAAAAAAATAACTCATAACACTAGATATGTTTACAGGAAAACCTTGATCAGAGGAAAACCCCGATGGGAATTAATACCCACAAATGATTGTACTAGTATAATGAACCTATTAAAGTTCCTTTGCCTTGTTAGGAGTAGTCTTTAGAATGTAAGTACAATGACCTTATTAGGAGTCTTTAAAAAAACCCTGTTAGGGGTGATGACTCACTGTCCAAGAGCTCACTGCTCAATTAAAGAAGGCTACAACCTCCTAAAGATAGATATGCACTATATCTGAAATTTGAACTGCTGAAGTGACATGACTGTCTGATCAGTTCCTTTTATGCGCTAATACTTTGATCTCTTAAAAGACTTTATCTCATACTGATTATTTCATACTAATCTTCATTGTTTCTTCTCTACATATTCTCGACACTTCCTCTTATTACAAGAATGCATATTAAGTATATATACATACTCAATAGACGCAACCGGAAACAAGACCTTAGTCAGCCCAAAAAATTTATACACAACACTTCCAAACAAATTGGCTTAAGCGTGTTTACAATAATGTTTAATACATAATTAATAACTTATTACAATAGGTGCATAGCCTTTATAAAATAAAAGATTATACACTAATCCAAAAACTAAGCTCGGCTCCATACTCTGTTCTCTGAACTGTTAGTGCACTTAATATTTCTGTAACTTTTCCATACTATCATTCCATACCATGCGTGTATAGGGTAAACATAAGAACATATCATAGAGCTTAATTATGAACACGCATATCTTGATTCGATCTTACACGCGTGCGATGGTGATTTGATCGACTGCATAACTCTGTTCTATTCTATCTTCTATACTTAGCCATTTTTGTCTTCCAAGTTTACTTGAAAAAACTTCATATGAATTTGTTGCCATAATGAAAACACAAAATAAGTCATATACATTCAGATTGTCAACTTGCCAACAAGAATATCCTATAAATATTCCTTCATCACTTTTAGAGTCAAGTTTCCTGTTTCTATCATCTTTCAATATATAACATTGACTTCCAAAAATTCTAAAGTAAATCACATTTGGTGTGTATCCATACCATAGCTCATAAGGTGTCTTATTGGTGTCTTTCTTCAATTGAACTTGGTTTAATGTATAGACAATAGTACTTACAACTTCTCTCCTGAATCTTTGTGTGATGCCTTTTTCAATCATCAGTATTCTAGCACAATAAACAATTGATCTATTCATCCTTTCAGCAATCCCATTTTCTGTGGTGTTCTTAGTGTAGAAACATGTCTTGTAATTCCATGCTCATTAAAAAAGTTAGTGAATTCATCAGAAATAAATTCTCCTCCTCTATCCGATCTTAGACATTTCAGTTCTTTTCCACTTTTTTTTTCAACTATGGATTTATACCATTTGAACATCTTAAATGCTTTGGATTTTTCTTTCAAGAACATGACAGTCATCATCCTAGAATAATCATCAAAAAGTAGAATGAAGTATCTATCACCATAATAGATTTTTTTTCTCATTGGTCCACATAAGTCAGTATGGACTAGCTCTAGAATAGCATTAGATGTGTAGGTTTTTCTCTTGAAACTACACTTTGTCATTTTTCCTTTTTGAAAATTCTTGCACATGACATGGCCAGGCTTTGACATGCTCGGTAAGCCTCTTAATTTTCTTTTCTTTCTTATCCCAACCATGTTTTCAAAAATCACATGACATAACCTTTTATGCCAGAACCAAATGTTTTCATTTCTAGCCAATAAATAAGTGGTCTCAATCTTATCAAGATAGAATAAGTTACCTTTTGTTTGTTCACCAGTACTGATCAACCTTCCTGTTCCATTATATATATTTTACTTTTTTGTTCTCAAATGCAACTCAGTGACCTATGTTATTTAGCTGTGAAACACTCAATAGATTATAGTTAAGTCCTTTCACTCAATATACATTTTGACATCTGATCAGATTATTCAACATGATGGTTCCTTTTCCTTCAACTAGACAAGGTGAGTCATTACCCATCCTAACTGATCCACCATTATAATATTCAAAAGTTTCAAAATTTTCTTTATCTCTAGTCATGTGGTGAGTACAACCACTATCAATAATCCAGACATCATTTTTGCTAACCTTAAATATGAGTGTAGTTTCAACATACCTTTCTTCTTCGTCTGAATCATCCTTCATAGCAACAAATACCACCTCAATATATTCATTAGATTCGGTGTTAGTATTTTTAGCTTTGTTCTCAACTAGGTAACAAGCCTTCTTTCCTTTGTCCTTGTAGTCTCGGTTATCTCTTCTATTAGAGTGTCGGTTGCTTCTGTAATCTCGGCCATCACTTCTATAAAACTTCTTTTCATAAGATCTGTCATTGTTTCTTTCATCCTTTCTCTTGTTAGGGCATTTAGCAACAAAATGTCCAATTTTTTTGCAATTAAAACAGACCAAGGGTAATTTACCTTTGTATCTACCTTTTCCTCTTTGCAATCTTCTAGCCATTACTGCTTCAATTTCATCAAGTTCTTGTTCATCACTATCATTTCTCATAGTGTGTTTATGACTTGATTTACTTATTTTTAGAGAAGCCTTGAATGCAAACTCAATAGTTGGTAAGACATTGTTGTCAAAGTTATTCATCTCAAATAAAATAAGTCTACCAATCAAACTATCTAGAGTAACATTGTTATTTTCTATTTCTCTCATTTCTTGAATTACAGACACTCTAATTGCATAAACAGGCAGTAAGGTTCTCAAAAATTTACTTACCATTGTTTCTTCTTCAAGTACACCTCCTACTCCTCGAATAGCATTAACAAATTCCTTGATTCTGCTACTGTATTGAGTGATGTTTTCTCCTTCTTTCATTCTTAGGTCATCAAACTTTCCTCTTAGGCTTTCAGCTTTAGTTCTCAACACATTTGTATCTCCTCCATGTACTAGCTTCATTTTGTCCCTCATTTTCTTAGCAGTGGTGCATGATTTGACATCTTCAAATTCAGCATCAGATAGTGAAGAAGCAAGTTCTATCATCATAGAGTTGTGTTCATGTTTGTCTCTCAATTGATCAACAATCAAAGGTCCTATCGGTGCAACATATTCAGTATCCAAGTATTGTGTGAAATCATTTCCAATAACTGATAGGTGGAGTCTTATCCTACTTTTTCATGATGCAAAGTTGTCTTTGGTCAACTTAGGCACATCCCTTTTACTCATCTTGTGATCTTTAGCTTGAGTCTTTAAACTCTCTTCCAAGCACACTAGCTCTGATACCAATTATTAGAATAACTGAGGGGGGGGGGGTGGTAAATTAGTGGCCTCAAAAATTAATCCAATAATCCCAACCAAAACTTATATCAGAAATATAATACCTTCAGTTATCTTCAGTCCTACAAGATGTATGCCTTTAAGTAATCTTAACCAATATACACTGCTCGGTGAGAATACTGTTTATCTTTTTCTTAAGCTTTATTGAGTAGCAGTAATTAAACTTAGTGTTTACCGACCAATCCTGTTTTAGTAATGTGTAAAGAAAAAAAACAAAGTAATGAGCCATATGCACATTTTACACATGGATTTTTAATGTGGAAACCCTGTTAGGGAAAAAACCACTTGGGACCAGTAACCCAAAATTTTCACTATTCTGAAGTGAGCTTGGTGAAGAGCTAACCCTATTAAAGGTTACAAACACACTGTTAAGTGCGACCTTGTTAGAGGATTTAAAACTAATAGTTTATCATTTGACCTAGCATTCACTATGATGTCAACATGAAAACCTTTTGATACCCTTGAGTGTCTCAATACATTAAGGATGGTTAAATCCCTCTTGGTTAAGAGATTTTTTGAATCAATGGTTAAACTGAAACAGTAAATGATCTATTCAATAATACAACTTAAATTTGCATATTTTCAGATCTATTTTTAGTCCATAATACCTCTCTGATCAATGTTCTCTTCAATTACTTTTCTCCCCTTCGTTCTTCTTTCTTCTCGATGAATGCTCTTGCTTATGTTGCTTGGTGTCTGCAGAATTTCTACGGCTCTGTTCTTTAACCTATATGATTAGATCTGCATGAAGACTTTTATCTTCACCACAATTATACTCAACATTCCTCTCTTCATAATGAATTACTTGTCTCTTTATATAGACATGATTTCACCATTCACTATCCTTGTCTTTCTTGTTCTTGACGTAGATTTCCTCTTGATCTGCAAATCTTGCCATGCATTGCTTTAATATTTAAAGCTTTGCTTTATTTTTATTTCGTAGATTTCTCCTTGACAACTCATGTGAATAAAACTAGCTTTAAATATTTAGTTCAACTAGTCGATGGAAATAAAGCAATCAATCAGTTAACTCTAAATATATCTCCTGCCAGCTAAGTGTTTTGTTGTTTTCTAACTCCAGTTTTGATCGGTGATCAACTCTTAGTTTGCTTGGTCATTGACTCCAATTGTCCTCGGGCATCAACTTGAATTCTTCTTGGTGAAAAATTTAGTTATGCTCAGTTTTGCGGTGCTCCGTATACACTGTGACTGCTCGAGGTTCTCTGTCCGTCAGTGTGCACTATCCGTCGTTGTACACTGGCTTTTTTATGTTTACCGATAACATAAAATTTATCTCTTTGGTTTCTTAAATCTATGAAAATATGTATGACCAATCAGATTATATCAAGTTGACATCAATGACAATACAATACATTGACTGATTTATTGTCTTGCATTTACTTTCTGCAGCTCGGTGATTGTCAACTTATCATCTTCAAACATTCAATCAGTTATAGTTCATCAAAATGCTTATGTAATTCTCCAAAACAATCATCCTTATCTTAAATATGCTTCACATATCCCAAGAAAATCAACTATGTCAGCTTGGATCTCAAATCTCTCTAAAATTGAAATAGTACTAACACTCGGTCAATACTGTGCACTGCTTCTAGATCATCTCTGTGTAACTCGGTAATTATATGACACTCATAAAATATTGATGCTCGGTCGACACTAAATTTTCTCAACATATAGTGGTGCTCGATAGACACTCGCATCACTCAGTATTACTTGGCACAAACTGTTCTGAACTTATTATTATCCTAGTTTTCAACATACATCAAAATAATCATAAACAGGAAGAGATGGCATTTTACAGGTCCCATTAATATTATCCTTCAGGTGTTATTAATCAACATTTCATAATTACATTCATTTTCAGAAAATGTCATTTTGTACTCTAAGAGTTGATCACATTCCAGAATTTCTAAATTACAATTCTGATCAATTACATTGTGCATTCAAGCTGAGTGTATTATACAAATGTTATTTCATCTTTCTTTTCATGTCAAAACAATAGTACATTGCATAATAAAAGGCATAATTCAAAGTATGGAGTAGAGGTCCCATGCATTGCCTTGTGGTTGATTTTTGATGCTTGCATATTAGGTCTCCATTGCTGGTTGCATATTAGGTCCTAGGTCTTCATAGTCCATCTTCATTTGCATATAGGTCTTTTTAGGGTTTACCTACAGCATGGTGAAAAAGATGTTAGATCCAGTTGGATCTAAGCAATACATGAAACATAAACAACACATAATCAATCTTTCTGAAAACTGCATATCAATCTGATGAAATCAATGTAATGAGAAAAAATTCATCTATAATATCTAAAGAATAGTATTAAAGGGACTTGTTCTAAAAATGAAACCTTTTTATATGTATGATCACTCTGATACATGTTGTTCTTCTCTATATAATCAGATATCTGAATGAAAGAGACTTAGTATTGCCATCTGAGAAACCTTTTTTATGATTAGATCAACCTATGAGTTCACCAAATAACAAAAACCAACCAATATTCATGAGTGAATGTTATCTTATATTCACTCACAAACATTGAATGGTGCATATGATTTGATGACCTAATAAATTGAGTGTTATTTTGTGTGCAAGTGGACATGTATTTATAACTGAATGTAGGAAACAAAAGAAAATGATGCAATGGATGTCACGAGCCCGTGCTCGAACTTCATATAAGGCATTATATGAAAAAGGATGGTTGATATCTCAGAAGTTTTTTGATCATGTACATAAGAAGGATGAGATGCAGACAATTGAAGAAGTCAAAGATGCTACAAAAAGGACATGAACAAAGAAAGCTGGTGAATTGCAGAATTGAAAGACTCTGAAGATTCACTGTTTTTATGCAATTAATGGAAAGTGTGAAAGTGCTGTTACAGTAAGTGATTCTTCACATATATATGGATGCTATACATTTTTTAAAGTTCACTTGGAGGATCTAGGTTGAAATCTCATATATAAAGATTATGCTTAAACTGTGTTAAATGAGACAGTGCTAACAGAGTAAAAGCATGCAATGAAAAATGTGAAAACTGCAATTTGGACAGAAATTAACAGTCTCAAATCATCATGGGTGTGCACATACAGAAAGAAAACATAATGGGAAAAGTATTACAAGATACTCAAAATCTTCATTTAATAAGACTATGCTTGGTTATGCTGAGATATTGCAATGTATAATGTGTTTTAGACTAACTATTGGGACAATTTCTTTTGCAAAGTTTACATCTCATATAGATGTTTTGAAATGGTGAACATTCTTGATAACTAAATAGAGCATGTAAATTTGACAAGAATTGTATATGCAAAATGGGTTTACTATTTTGAAGTAAAATCCATGGGAGTCATGAGTCAGTGCTCGAACCCCATGGGTTTGTTCTTTCCTAGGTGTACTTTAGGAGAAAAATAGTGTATTTCTACATTAAAGAACATCAACATATTCAACATATTTGTGTTAAATGCTAACAGAGATGCTCAATATTGTCAGTAAAACTGCAAAATAATAGTGTTTTTCAACATAATATTGCAATTAAATATCTTATGTATGTTTTTTCAAACAATGGAATGTCATTAAACAAAGAAGCATATATTTTGTTTGCTAATTAATGGTATTGTAAGACATCAGTAATGATGTTTTTATTAAAACATTAAAGCAAGTGCAAATCCGCCATGAGAGAATGAGAGTGAAGGATCGACAACAATAAGTGTTGCAGTAATGGGTTTGAGAGTAAACATATACTTGTTTTGAAAGTTGTATGTGGGTTTTAACTACAGTCAAACATCAAACAGAGTACCGACATACATCAAAAACATACAATAAGTGAAGATCGATATTGACAAGAGCCAAGGTTCATGGGCTTGAAAACAAGCAAATGATAGTTTAGCAGTGGTATAAAGGTTTAAAGCTACACAGTCGACATCCAATAGAGTACCAACATACAGCAAGTGGAGATCATATTAATGCAGAGAACAGAGAATGAACAAACAACAGAAGAGGTCGACTTATCTGTATGTGAAAAGAGATGTGTATTCATGTCCCCATTTATGTCTGTAGAAACTCGCATAAAAAAATGTGAAGCTTATGACTGAAAGATGTCATAAAGCTAAAAAAAAAATATCTACTCCATCTTTCAGTCATAAGCTACATTTTTTTGAAAATGTTGAAGAGAGTCACGGTTTCTAGAAAACCCGCATGGTGGTTACATGTAAAACATTCATAAATTGTTCTGTTACCTACGGGTCTAAAGGAAAGACATTAGTGGTGGTGTTTTATTATCGCGCTACAGACTGCAGATAAGTCTGAAGCTGTGGCTGAGATGACTTTACCCAATATCTCAACCACAGCTTGAGGTCACTAGCAGTGGTGTAGTTCCATGTTACACAGCCAACTGGGGATGAGTCCTAAAGCTATGGCTGGGACATCCCCAGTTTATAACTAGAGTTCATGGGCTTGACACCTCAGCCACAACTTAGAACCATTCAAAGATGGCAGCGGTAAAAACTTCCAAAATGCAGTGGTGGCGGTCACAAACAGAGAAGAACTCCCCAAGTCTTCTTTATACACTACAGTTAAAACCAAAAATGGTGGTAAGCATCAATACAAATGGAACCTGAGTTACCATTAAATCTGCAGTGCCATTTACAAATGGCTTCGAAAACACTTTATCATCAAGTGTTCCTATCTTTCAAAGCAGACTAAAGATAACTCACAGATGAAACCCAAAATCAAGAAAAGAAAGGAAGACCGAAGATTCTATATCACCGAAAACATTCTAACATTAAATCAAGTGCAAGTAAACTTACAGTTGGGGCCCATGTTCAAGAAAACAACAGATCAAAATCCATGGCCTTTGAAGTGAGATTAAGAGAAAAAGATGCCATGTGTTATGGCAAACAAAACTACATCTTTTCCTTCCTACTAAGAGCTCGAAATAGAAGTTCTTTCCCACAGGAACATGGCAGATTTCATTGCAGATGATCATGGTTTCGAAACCAACATGGCGACATTACAACAAAAAACCCTAAGATGCAAAGTGAGTCGATGAACAGAATGCAATGTGTTTTACTCAAAACTGAAGTCCGCTGACAAATGAAGTAAATGCTATGTCAGTGCCAGTGCATCAAAATCCCTTCTACAAAGCCACATTGGTACTTTTAAGTGCCACGACATACTGCAACTATCTTTTCTTTGAAGATGATCATATCGACATCAAATTCAGAACAAACTGCAGTTACCTCCAATGCTCAGGTGTGGTGTCGATAGAGTTTATGTGTGGTGATGATGCCAAGTAGTGGTTAGGGTTATGTCCCTCTCAATTTACTATGTGGGGTTTTAGGGTTTGAATATTATATATTCAAATTAAGTTGATGAATTTAGGAAGGGGATGTATCATGTTGATAGACCTTAGGGGTGCTATTATTTAGGCTAGATTTTGGGGAGGTAATTATGAGTTTAGTGTCTTGCTTATGGTAAGATGGTTTTGGAGGGAAGACTATTTTTGAAATAAGCCATGTTGGCTATTTAGAGGGGGAATCTGCATGTTGTTAAGGGGGTCAAAATTGGTGGAGAATTAGCTTAGTGAATTTCTACTATTCCTATAGCTGTGTTTTCTTTCTTTTTTGTATCCTTTGAGTTGCAGATATTGGAGAAGAGGCTCAAAGTGAACTCATTGTTCCTTGATGCCTTAGATTCCTATTTGTAATCACATTCAGTCAGATTTTGCTGAAGAATAAAGCAGATGTTTTGGCTCATACATGTTGAGTTTTGATTCTATGATCCTATTGCATCTTTCTTTGCAAGTGTTGTTTTCATTGTTATCCAAGAGAAGTGAGTGTTTCTAAATTCCTTCTTAAGGTGATCAGTTATTTAAAACCTTGTATGGAAAATGTATGTTTGTGAACTATCTGAGCTATTTGTGGTTTAACCCTAGTAGTAAGGTTTGTTAGCCTATATGTTGATTAGAGACTTGAAGGGTAAAGCTTTTGATATGTGAGTTGGAGTTACTGTTTTGTATTTTCATCAGAAGTATGAATTCATTCTTGGTGTATCACCTCATTTCCCATTCAGTTTTAAAACTTTCTCCCTTTTCCATAACACAAATTGCAAATCAGGAGAGTGATATTCCATATTTTATAGGAACCGACCTAGAATTTGGAGATCCCCCTTCATTCATAGTCTACCCATAGCTAGGAGAGATTTCTAGTGTTAGAATGGAATTTTTGTGTAGCCTTAATGCCTGAGTTAGGGTGTTAGTTATAAACCTGAACAATTTTTGGCACGCCCGGTGGGACAACGAACTGCTTCTCAGTTCTGATTTAAGTTTTGTGATTGATTTTAGCTCTCAGTGTGGATTTTAATGAGAAGAACTCCAACAAGATCAAATAAGCAAGGATTTGTGTACCAGGAGTTACAGTCAAGCAGAAGAGGAGGAAGATCATCCAGAGGTGGAAGAACATCACATGATCCAAGAGGTGCTTTATTGAACTCAAATTTTTCTTCATTTGATAATCCCATTTTTGAAGATCAAGCTGTGAATTTAGAAGAACTTGAAGTTATTATTGAAGAAATCAATCTTCCTAAAGATCTGAGTGTTCCTACTCATTCCGAATCAGAGTTTCCAAGTATTTAAGATTTGTCTATAAATAATTCTATTTTTGGAGCTTCTACAAGTGTTACTACAACAAATCCCCATAATTTGAAGACTTACCAAAGGAAGGTAGTTCAACATACTCAACCTCCTATTGTACCTGCTATTCAGCAACAATTACCACTAGCAGCAGGAATGGCAAGAAATCTTCTTTTGTCCCTTTGATCAAGGTAGTCCTCTCCACATTGCAAATCACAACAATATACCCTTGGCTGCCTTGAAAGGCTTGCCATCTTTCACCGGAGAAGGTCAAGTGACAGCTATTGAACACATCAGAGATATTGCATCCTTGTGTAATGTCCACCATGTCATGGAGGAAGATGTGGCTATGAAGCTGTTGGCTGCATCACTTAAAGGTAAAGCTCTTGATTGGTTCAGAAATCTTCCAGTGAATTCTATTGCTACTTGGGATATTTTTGGGGATAGGCTTTCTAAGTTTTTTGAGGAAAAATCTGATAATTTGTCTTTAGTGGAGCAATTAACTACTATCAAAAGGGCTCCTCAGGAAGAGTTAAGTGATTTTAATCTCAGATTCCATAAGACTTGGAATAGGATTCCTACCATGGTAAGACCCTCTGTCGAATATGCTTTTCTATACTTTCTCAAGAGCTTGAATAGTGATATTTCAGTATGATCTAGTCCATGGGAGGAAATTCTTTACCTTAGGCCTATGATATTGCAATTAGAGCAGAGAATAGTCTCATTCAGGAAGGAAAGATATCTCCTAGGCCACCCATGCCTTACTTTCCCAATATCTAGCCCAATATGCCATTGATTACTCCACCATTAGCTCCATTGCCATCTTACAAAAGTGAAGAAATCATGCCTATGGTCCCTCCTAGTGAATTGGAAAGTATAAAAAATAGCCAGCAAAAAATTGAGAGCTTGCTACAAACTTTTGGGAATGAATTAGTGAACCTGAAAAGGCAGCAAAGCCATCCTGTAGCCCATACTCAAAATCAATTTGCTAGCTCCTCATCTCAGCAGCCTAATCAGCCTGGTTATCAAGGCAATAAGCAGCAATATCAAGGGAATAGTAATGCAAATAGGCAAAACTAGAATCAAAGGCCTTATAGGCCATACAATCCAGTACCTCTCAATGCTGTTAAGGATATTGTTCCTAGCCAGAATAACCTTGTTGCAGATTATGAATGGTGTTATCCCTGTAATGAACAACACAATCAGTCTAAGTGTACTAATGGAGTGCTCAATCAAGCCTTAATGGTTTAGAGTATCATAGATTCACAACCTACTGAAGAGGCTCAACAAAACTGTGATACATCTGCTCCTGACACTGCATTCCTCAATTGGAAAGAGGAAGAGTTCTGTGGAGTAAATGGTGACTCATCCATATCAGCAAATACCAGAGCCAAGAAGAGAGCCTTGGAATCAGAGCAATCAACTGCTGGGATTGCTGCTACAAATCAATCATCACTCACTCCGCCAGTTTCAATCCTAAAGGGAGCCCATACTCATGAAAACAGAGAAATATAGTATTAGAAGTATCCGGATCAGAGTATTAGTAAGTCTCCTCAGAAGGTACAATTTACTGTTCCTTACAACATTGTTGATAATATGAAAAAGATGAATGTTTCTATTTCCATGTGGGATTCATTAGCTATTCCAGGGCAAACTGATTTATTAGAGGAACTGTCAAAAGGAACAACAATTCCACATCAAGCTGTAAATAATCCTCCTAGAGTGGTCTTGGCCAATTCAGAGCCTTCAGTGGTTCAGGATGAAGAAGTCAAACAAAAGGAAAAGAAGATTGGTAAAGTACAGCAGCAAGTATCACAAGAGAGTAAAAATGATGCAGAATTAAAGCAGCCAGCAATACAAACTGAAAGAAAATCAGAAAATATGCAGAAGGTGATAGAAAAGGGAGGTAAGAAACCTAAAAATATTAAGCCTCCTCCTTTCTATGTTTCTTTAATCATTGGAAACAAATTAGTGCATAATTGTATGGTTGACAGTGGTGCAACCAGCACTGTCATGCCAAAGAGTATAGCTGATATATTGGATTTGAAGTATGAACCTCTTGAGAAAGGAGTTGTTTAACTTGATGGTTCTTCAGTTAAAATTGTTGGGGTTGTTAAAAATGAAAGTCTAACCTTACACTCATGTCCAAATTTCTCCATTTCTCAAGATATTTTTGTCATAGATCTGCCACCTTATTTTGCTCTATGTTTATCAAGAGACTTCACAGCCAAGATAGATGGATATTTCTCGTCAGATTGGTCTCACCTGTATTTCAAAACTAGGTATGGTACTAAGGTGACCATAAAGTTAGAATCATGGGCTAAAGACCATATAGAGCCTTATAATCACAGCCCCATAAATGCAAGTTGTGTGATCATGGATCCGGATGAAATCAATGAGACTTCATCTTATAACACACAAACTGAGGAGTATCCTGATATGGTTCTTGATGAATGGGAAGCTAGAAATGACCAAGAGATGGATGTGTTTGATGCTGGTTTTGGAAATTACATGATTTTAGAATCTGATTCAGTAGTTCCTAATTTGATTAAAGACCCGAAATCTGAATCTGATGTATCTAACCAGCTTTGGGATTTGTATTTTGATGGGTCAAGGAATAAGGATGGAGTTGGTGCAGAGGTTATGTTGGTTTCACCTAATGGTGATAAGTTTTATGCTGAATCTAAGTTGTCTTTTCCTTGTTCTAACAATGTGGCTAAATATGAAAGTTTAATCTAGGGATTAGAATGGACAAGATTGAAAGGTATCAAATGTCTGAGAGAATTTGGAGACAACAAGATTATTGTTAAGCAGGTGAGAGGCATCAATACTATTAAAAATGATCTTCTTAAGATGTATAAATGTAGAGTTTCTGATATTCTAGATGAATTTGATGCTTTCAACTTGATTTCAATTCCTAGAAGGGAAAATACACATGCTGATAGGCTAGCTGGTATTGGTGCTCATATTGCAATAACAAAAAATAAAGGGATAATTTCAGACTAGTCACATATTAAGATAATTGTCAGGCCATCCATTCCAAATAATGACATTTATTGGCAGCTTTTAAATACTGATGAACATATCCTAAGTTTTTTGACAGAAACAGATGGGTTTTTAGCTTCAAGAGATAACAAGAACATTCAACAAATGGAAGATCAGATTATTCAATTGAAAACCAATAAATTGCCAAAGGGATTAGTAATCTTGGAATCAGCTTTTAATTCTGATGACTAGTTTAGAAAGGGTAAAATGAGCCTGCTGATTGAAGAAGATCATTATGAAGAAGTGGAAATTTTCAGAAATAAGTGGTTGAAGGTTGGTAAAATAAATTCTCCTGAAGAAAAAGAACTGTTTATTGATCTTTTTAGAGAATATAATGATGTTTTTGCATGGGATTACTCTGATCTAAAAGGTTTTGATCCCCAATTAACTCA
>MU225900.1:1042849-1057098 GCA_018584345.1 Thuja plicata | reverse complement strand
TGCTATGGCTTTTATTGGTTTAGCCATTACAGAATGGGCTGTAAAGAATGGGATTTACTTAAACACTTCTTCAAACTATTATCCTCAGGGTAATGGTCTTGCAGAATCTACCAATAAAAACCTAATCTGGATCATCAAGAAGACTTTGCAAGGAAATAAGAGGGATTGGCATTCCAAATTGAAGGCATCCTTTTGGCTGGATAGGATTACACCTAAACAGGTAATTGGGAATTCCCCATATGTCCTAGTCTATGGTAAAGAGGCCAGATTGCCAGTTTCCACTAAATTTCCAGCCTTGCAACTAGCTGATCAGATGTTATTGTTTGAAGAAGGAGATCCCCTTAAACTGAGGTATGCTAATTTGTTATAGCTTGAAGAGGAAAGGAGAAAAGCATTGGTTACAATGGAACTTAAGCAAGCACAAACTAAGAGATCTTTTGACAAGAAAGCTAAGTTCAGAGAATTTAAAGAGGGAGATTTAGTACTCAAGTGGGATGTGCTAAAGAGCAGGCCAGGGTAGCATGATAAATTTGACAAATTTTGGGTAGGCCCTTTTGTTATCACAGCCTACAAGGAAAACAATGCTTATCAGTTTTCCATAACTGATGGAGAAGTTCTGCAAATTCCAGTTAATGGAATACACCTCAAGCTTTGCTTTGAGGATTAGGTTTTAGTCTAGATTTCATTTTCAATAAGTTCTGTCCAAGCGCATAGGTCCCTAGGTTGCATAAGTCTTTAGGTTGAATTAGGTCTAGGATAGCTACATTTTCATTTCAATAATGATTGCATTCATGGTTTCAGGTTTCCTAACTCCATTGCCCAAAGATAGAGGTCTAGGTTTGTGTCTAGCAGGCAAACATCCAGCAGAAGTCACCAAAATTGTTATCCTAGTTTTCAACATACATCAAAATAATCATAAATAGGAAGAGATTGCATTTTAGAGGTCCCATTAATATTAGCCTTCAGGTATTATTAATCAACATTTCATAATTACATTCATTTTTGGAAAATGTCATTTTGTACTCTAAGAGTTGATCACATTCCAGAATTTCTAAATTATGATTCTGATCAATTACATTGTGCATTCAAGCTGAGTGTATTATAAAAATGTTATTTCATCTTTATTTTCATGTCAAAACAATAGTACATTACAGAATAAAAGGCATAATTGAAAGTATGGAGTAGAGGTCCCATGCATTTCCTTGTGGTTGATTTTTGATGCTTGCATATTAGGTCTCCATTGCTGGTTGCATATAAGGTCCTAGGTCTTCATAGTCCATCTTCATCTGCATATAGGTCTTCTTAGGGTTTACCTGAAACATGGTGAAAAAGATGTTAGATCTAAGCAATACATGGAACATAAACAACACACAATCAATCTTTCTAAAAACTGCATATCAATCTGATGAAATCAATGTAATGAGAAAAAATTCATCTATAATATCTGAAGAATAGTATTAAAGGGACTTGTTCTAAACATGAAACCTTTTTCTATGTATGATCACTCTGATACATGTTGTTCTTCTCTATATAATCAGATATCTGAATGAAAGGGACTTAATATTGCCATCTGAGAAACCTTTTTTATGATTAGATCAACCTATGAGTTCACCAAATAACACAAACCAACCAATATTCATGAGTGAATGTTATCTTATATTCACTCACAAACATTGACTGGTGCATATGATTTGATGACCTAATAAATTGAGTGTTATTTTGTGTGCAAGTGGACAAGTATCTATAAATGAATGCAGGAAACAAAAGAAAATGATGCAATGGATGTCACGAGCCCGTGCTCGAACTTCATATAAGGCATTATATGAAAAAGGATGGTTGATATCTCATAAGGTTTTTGATCATGTACATAAGAAGGATGAGATGCATACACTTGAAGAAGTCAAAGATGCTACAGAAAGGACATGAACAAAGAAAGTTGGTGAATTGCAGAATTGAAAGACTCTGAAGATTCACTATTTTTATGCAATTAATGGAAAGTGTGAAAGTGCTATTACAGTAAGTGATTATTCACATATATATGGCTGCTTCACATTTTTTAAAGTTCACTTGGAGGATCTAGGTTGAAATATCATACATAAAGATTATGCTTAAACTGTGTTAAATGAGACAGTGCTGACAGAGTAAAAGCATGCAATGAAAAATGTGAAAACTGCAAGTTGGATAGAAATTAACAGTCTCAAATCATCATGGGTGTGCACATACAGAAAGAAAACATAATGGGAAAAGTATTACAAGATACTAAAAAGCTTCATTTAATAAGACTATGCTTGGTTTTGCTGAGATATTGCAATGTATAATGTGTTTTAGACCAACTATTGGGACAATTTCTTTTGCAAAGTTTACATCTCATATAGATGTTTTGAAATGGTGAACATTCTTGATAACTAAACAGAGCATGTAAATTTGACAAGAATTGTATATGCAGAATGGGTTTACTATTTTGAAGTAAAATCCATGGGAGTCACGAGCCCATGCTCGAACCCCGTGGGTTTGTTCTTTCCTAGGTGTACTTTAAGAGAAAAACAATGTATTTCTACATTAAAGAACAACAGCATATTTAACATATTTGTGTTAAATGCCAACAAAGATGCTCGATATTGTCAGTAAAACTGCAAACTAATAGTGTTTTTCAACATAATGTTGCAATTAAATATCTTATGTATGTTTTTTCAAACAATGGAATGCCATTAAACAAAGAAGCATATATTCTGTTTACTAATTACTCGTATTTGAAGACAACAGTAATAATGTTTTTATTAAAACATTAAAGTAAGTGCAAAGTCACCATGAGAGAATGACAGTGAAGGATCGACAACAAGCAGTGTTGCAGTAATGGGTTTGAGAGTAAACATATACTTGTTTTGAAAGTTGTATGTGGGTTTTAACTACAGTCAAACATCAAACAGAGTACCAAAATACATAAAAAAATACAAGTGAAGATCGATATTGAGAAGAGCCGAGGTTCATGGGCTCAAAAACAAGCAAATGATAGCTCAACAGTGGTATAAAGGTTTAAAGCTACACAGTCGACATCCAACAGAGTACCAACATACAACAAGTGGAGATCATATTAATGCAGAGAACAAAGAATGAACAAACAACAGAAGAGGTCAACTTATCTATATGTGTGAAGAGATGTGTCTTCATGTCCCCATTTATGTCTGTAGCAACTCGCATGAAAAAATGTGAAGCTTATGACTGAAATATGTCATAAAGCTAAAAAAAAAATGTATCTACTCCATCTTTCAGTCATAAGATACATTTTTTCAAAAATGTAGGAGAGAGTCACGGTTTCCAGAAAACCCGCATGGTGGTCACATGTAAAACATTCATAAATTGGTCTGTTACCCGCAGGTCTGAAGGAAAGACATCAGTGGTGGTGTTTTATTGTCATGCTACAAACTGGGGATAAGTCTGAAGCTGTGGCTGAGAGGACTTTACCCAATATCTCAACCACAGCTCGAGGTCACTAGCAGTGGTGTAGTTCCATGTTACATAGCCAACTAGGGATGAGTCCTGAAGCTGTGGCTAGGACATCCCCAGTTTATAACCAGAGTTCATGGGCTCGACACCTCAGCCACAACTTAGAACCATTCCAAGATGGTAGTGGTAATAACTTCCAAAATGCAGTGGTGGCGGTCACAAACAGAGAAGAACTCCCTGAGTCTTCTTTATACACTACAGTTAAAACCAAAAACGGTGGTAAGCATCGATGCAAATGGAACCTAAGTTACCATTAAATCTACAGTGCCATTTAAAAATGGCTTCCAAAACACTTTATCATAAAGTGTTCCTATCTTTCAAAGCAGACTAAAGATAACTCACAGATGAAACCCAAAATCAAGCAAAGAAGGGAAGACCGAAGATTCTATATCACCAAAAACATTCTAACATTAAATCAAGTGCAAGTAAACTTACAGTTGGGGCCTGTGTTCAAGCAAACAATAGATCAAAAGCCGCGGCCTTTGAAGTGAGATTCAGAGAAAAAGATACCATGTGTTATGGCAAACAAAACTACATATTTTCCTTCCTACTAAGAGCTCGAAATAGAAATTCTTTCCCATAGAACATGGCGGATTTCATTGTAGATGATCATGGTTTTGAAACCAACATGGAAGTATTACAACAGAAAACCCTAAGATGCAAAGTGAGTCGATGAACAGAATGCAATGTGTTTTACTCAAAACTGAAGTCCGCTGACAGATGAAGTAAATGCTATGTCAATGCCAGTGCATCAACATCCCTTCTACAAAGCCACATTGGTACTTTTAAGTGCCATGACATATTGCAACTATCTTTTCTTTGAAGATGGTCATATCGACATCAAATTCAAAACAAACTGTAGTTACCTGCAATGCTCGGGTGTGGTGTCGACAGAGTTTATGTGTGGTGATGATGCCAAGTAGTGGTTAGGGTTATGTCCCTCTTGATTTTCTCAGTGTGGTTTTAGGGTTTGAATATTATATATTCAAATTATGTTGATGAATTTAGCAAGGGGATGTATCATGTTGATAGACCTTAGGGGTGCTATTATTTAGGCTAGATTTGGGGGAGCTAATTATGAGTTTAGTGTCTTTCTTATGGTAAGATGGTTTTGGAGGGAAGACTATTTTTGAAATAAGCCATGTTGGCTATTTAGAGGGGGAATTTGCATGTTGTTAAGGGGGTCAAAATTGGTGGAGAATTAGTTTAGTGAATTTCTACTATTCCTATAGCTGTGTTTCCTTTCTTTTTTGTATCCTTTGAGTTGCAGATATTGGAGAAGAGGCTCAAAGTGAACTCATTGTTCCTTGATGCCTTAGATTCCTATTTGTAATCACATTCAGTCAGATTTTGGCAAAGAATAAAGCAGATGTTTTGGCTCATACATGTTGAGTTTTGATTCTATTATCCTATTTCATCTTTCTTTGCAAGTGTTGTTTTCATTATTATCCAAGAGAAGTGAGTGTTTCTAAATTCCTTCTTAAGGTGATTAGTTATTTAAAACCTTGTATGGAAAATGTATGTTTGTGAACTATCTGAGCTATTTGTGGTTTAACCCTAGTAGTAAGGTTTGTTAGCCTATATGTTGATTAGAGACTTGAAGGGTCAAGCTTTTGATATGTGAGTTGGAGTTAATATTTTGTCTTTTCATCAGAAGTCTGAATTTATTCTTGGTGTATCACCCCATTTCCCATTCAGTTTTAAAACTTTCTCCCTTTTCCATAATACAAATTTCAAATCAGGAGAGTGATATTCCATATTTTATAGGAACCGGCCTAGAATCCAAATATTCCTCTTCATTCATAGTCTACCCATAGCTAGGAGAGTTTTCCATTGTTAGGATGGAATTGTTGTGTAGCCCTAATGCCTGAGTTAGGGTGACAATTCTAAACCTGAACACTTGTGTTTCTTAATCTTCTACTCTTTAACTCGGTCAAGACTAATCTTATAGTCATCCAAACTTCACTTAGACTAAAGATAAACAATATTATAACTTGTCAAGGTGTGATCCCATCAAGTACCCATTGTAGTTTCACATAAATCAACCATTTCACTAGGTCTTCTTGTTATCTCTCCTTTTCAAATCTTCTTCGTCAATTAATTGATATAGCACTTTACAAGATAGAAACTGTCTTACCAGTTAAGGTTTTGACATCAATGACAATATAAAAATTGTTTCAATTGTAGTTTCCAACAATCCCCCTCTTTGGCATTGATGGAAAACACATGCAAATAAACAACATATGCAAGGTTCCCAAACAATCCAAAAAGTATGTTCTGTAAATAGATTTTCATTAATGTCCTTAGCTTCATTCTGATTCTCTCCAATACAAATATTGTCTCCCTTTTGGAGAGATTTCTCTCTGTAGCGTATCTCCCTCATTTTTTATTTCTTCCTCAAATAGTATATCTCTTTCATATTCATTTCTCTCTCTTAATGTCTTTCCTTACTGTACATTTCTCTCAAGTATTCTCAAGTATTTCTCCCTCTTTGACAACAATGCCAAAGACAAACATCTTCAACATTCAGATATCTCTGTGTCAAGTTTCTAAAATCTACGCTCCCTCTATCATCTTACTTATGACTGATCAACATCTTTTGCTTAACACTTCACAAATTTTGGTGACACCTAAAGTGTGACCACCTTTTTGCATCAATCTGCCATATATTCTATGTAATACATTTGATGCAATCAATCCATGTGATTTTAGTTAACCTCAAATAGGGGAATCACCCCTAATTTTCCTCTTAAATACTCATGAGAATCCTTATGTAAAGATTTAGTAAATATATCTTCCAATTGTTCCTTTGTATTAACATACTCAAGTCTTACTTCTTTGTCTTGTACCATCTCTCTCAAGCAATGATACTTGATAGAAATATGCTTGGTCTTTGTATGCATCAAAGGGTTCTTTGAAATGTTAATAGCACTAGTGCTATCATAAAAAATAACAATTGGGTCTGTAATCTCCTCCTTCAATACCTTTCAACAATTGCTTGGTCCACACTATGTTTGAACAATTCACTATTGCTGCAACATATTTAGCTTATGCTATATATTGAGAAATACATTTCTATTTCTTGCTTGTCCAAGAGACTAATATATTTCCTAAAAATAATGCACCACCACTTGTGCTCTTTCTATCATCAATATTACTTTCCCAATCCACATCTGTGTAATTTTTTAGTTCAAACTTCTCATTATTCTTGTAATATAATACATAGTCCTCTGTTCCCTTCAAATATCTCAGAATCCTTTTTACTGCCATTAAGTGACTATGTTTAGGATTTGCAAAAAATATTGCAACAATCCTAGCTGCTAATGCAATATCTAGTCTACTGTGGACAACATATTGTAGTTTTCCAATCATTGATCTATACAAGGTTTGATTCACTTCAGTTGTTTCATCAATATTTGATAGTTTCTGTCTAGTAGCCATAGGAGTACTTACAGGTCTGGAGTCCTCCATCCCAAAAGTCTTTAGTATCTCCTTGATATACTTAGATTGTGTAATGCAGATGCCTTTCTTCATCTGATATACTTGCAAACCAATAAAGGATCCGATCTCTCCAAATATAGACATCTCAAATTCAATTTGCATCTCTTTTGCAAATAATTGGCATAAAACATCTTGTCCTCCAAATATGATATCATCAACAAATATTTCAGCTAAAAATATCCCTTTACCTTTCTTAGACTTTAAGTACAAATTGCTATTGCCATTTGTCCTTGTAAAATCCAATCTTGACTAAGTAATTGTGTAATCTCTCATACCATGCTCTAGGGGCTTGCTTCAATCCACACAATGCTTTATGTAACTTGCAAACCATATTCTTCTTGCTTGAATCAACAAATCCTTCAGCTTGTTCAATGTATGACTCTTCTTCCAGTATTCCATTCAGAAATGTTAATTTGACATCCATTTGATATACTTTGAATCCTTTGTAAGTTGCATAAGCTAGTAGAGTTCTAACTCCTTCTAATCTAGCAACTGGGGAAAGTGTCTCACCATAGTCAACACCTTCTTCTTGTGCATAACCTTTTCATACCAGTCTAGCCTTGTTTCTTATAACTTCTCCATGTTCATTCAACTTATTTATAAATACCTACTTTGTTCCAATAACATTCTTGTCCTTTGGTCTAGGTACTAGTGTCTAGGTTTTGTTCTTCTCAATTTGTTCAATTTCTTCATTCAGGGCATGTTTCCAATCTTCATTTCCTAAATCATATTTCACTGATTTTGGCTCAAATACACATAATAAACATGTCTAATTTTTCAATTTTCTTCTTGTCATGACCTCTAAATATTTATCTCCAATAATCTGATCTAGATTATGATGTCTTCTTACATATTTTTCTAGTGTAGGCTCTGGTCTTCTTTTATCTTCTTGTTCATCCTCAGATTCATCATCAAAGGTAATTTCAGGTTCATTTTATGTCTCTAATTCCTCCTCGGCAGTCTCCTCCTGATGCTCAACAACATCTTTTTGTATCTCGACATTTTCTTGCTGTTACTCGACAACATCATTCTGTTGTTTGACAACTTCTTTTTCAGGTTTAGACACACTGTTGGGCTCTCCTTCATTCATATAAACAAAAGATCTACAATCTTCAGGTTCTTGCTTGCATTTCACTTCATTCTTTTTTGCATATTCATCAATTCTAACATTTGCACTTTCCACAACTTTTTTAGTGTTATAATTCAAACACTTATATGCATTTCTATTAGTGGAATAACCTAGGAATATGCCTTCATCACTTTAGCATCATGTTTTCCATTTATTTCATCCTTCAGTATATAACATTTGCTCCCAAAAAGCATAACCATACCATAAATCATAAGGTGTCATATCAGCACCTTTCTTGACTTGTACTCAGTTCAAGGTATAGACTACTGTACTTACAACATCTCTCAGGTACTTTTGTGCAACATTCTTTTCTATCATCAGTGTTCTAGCACAATCCATTATTGAACTATTCCTTCTCTCGACTATGCTATTCTGTGGGGGAGTTCTTGGAGTAGACATCTGTCTTTTAATTCCTCTATCATTTTAGAATAAGTTGAACTCATTTTATATAAACTCTCCTCCTCTGTCAGATCTTAGATATCTCAAGTTCTTACCTATCTTTTTTTCAACTTTTGCCAAATACCATTCAAACAACTAAAAAGCATCAGATTTTTCTTTGAGAAACATTACAGTCATCATTCTGGAGTAATCATCAACAAACAGTATGAAATATTTATCACCTCGATAGCTTTGTACACCAATAGGTCCAAAAAGGTCAGTATGAACCAATTCTAAAACATTATCTGGAGTATAGGTTTTTCTCTTGAAACTAGACTTTGTCATTTTTCCCAACTGACATTGCTTACACATAACATTACCAGGTTTCTTCAATCTTGGTAACCCTCTTACTCTTTTCATCTTACTAATGTTTACCAAATTTTCAAATTTCACATGACATAACCTCTTATGCCATAACCATATATCATCATATTGTGCAAACAAACATGTCTCGTCAGATAAATCTAGATAGATAAAATTACCTCTTGTATGTTCTCCACTTCCAATCAGTTCACCAATAGCATCAAAAATCTTAGCTTTTCTCTGATGAAACTCAACTTGGTATCTAGAAGTATTCAACTGAGAAACACTCAAAAAGTTATAGTTTAGTCCTTCAACCCAATAGGCATTGTCACATATGATCTTATCTGTCAATTTTATTGACCCTTTTCCTTTCACAGGACATGGTTTGTCATTGCCAAATTTAACGCTACCACCTTTGCAATAGTTTAACGTTTCAAATTTACTTTTATCATGAGTCATGTGATGTGAGAAACCACTATTAATTATCCATATATCACCTTTACTCATATATGAAATAAGTGATGTTTTCTCATCTTCATCAAAATCATCTTTCATAGCTACATAAACAACTTCTATATCACTGTCATCAGATTTATCAGATTCACTATCAGTTTCTTCTTCAGCAATATTGTAGGATTTCTTACCTTTGTCTTTATAGTCCTTATACTATCTGAAATCTCTGTCATCCCTTTTGTCTTTATAATTTCTTTCTCTTTTCTCATCATTTTCATTCCTATCAGGACAACTTGCAACAATATGGCCAACTTTGTTACATAAAAAATAGATTATAAGAAGTTTACCTTTGAATTTTCCTCTTCCTCTCGGTAGTATTTTAGCCATAAGTGCTTCAAGTTCAGCAAGATCTTCATCAGAAGTGTCACTGTCGCTATTCACATGTCTTTATTTCCTTTTCTTGATTTATGAAGAGTCAATTATGATTTGAATGCAGACTCAACATGGTGAGGAGTGAAATTATCAAAATTTGACATTTCAAAAGCAGTAAGTCTGCCAACTAGACCTTCTAGAGTTAAATTGTTACCAGGAGTACATCTCAATTCTTGTATAGTAGATACTCTAATAGCATATATAAGAAGTAAGGTTCTCAGTAGCTTGCTAATAACATTATCATTACTAATAGTTCCATTTGCTCCTCTAATAGCATTTACAACCTCCTTAACTTGGCTAATATAATGAACAATAGTCTCACCATCTTGCATTCTCATTTCATCAAAATTACCTCTCAAGCTTTCAGATTTGGCTCTTAGCACATTTGTATCACCTCCATAGATAGTTGCCAGTGTATCCCACATTTCTTTCGCAGTTTTACAATATTTTATATCTTCAAATTCAGGATAGCTTAGGGCTGATGCAATCTCCAACATTGTTTGGTTTTGTTCTTATTTTTCTTTCATCTGATGAGCTTTCATAGGTGTAGGCATTGTTGTGTAATCATGTGCCACATAGTATTTTGCTGCATCTACAATACCAGCTAGGTGCAACTTCATCAAACTTTTCCACGCAGGGAAGTTCTCCTTGTTCAGCCTCGGTACCTCCTTTTTATACATCTTGATCTTGTTGGAAATGAGATAAGTAACTGAGAGGGGAGGGATGAATTAGTTACTCCAAAACAAATCCTTTTTCCCTTATATGTATTAAACAATATAACACTATTACTCGGTCAATTAAGATATTCTTTTGTAACTCGGGTGCCAAAGCAATATTTATGAAATCCAATGCAATTATACTTTAGTGATTAAGTGCAGAAACATAAAACATGAAAAAAATAACATATACACAATTGACACCAATATTTAATGTGGAAACCCAATATGGGAAAAACCACCATTGTAACTAGTTACTATTTTTCACTCTTTTAAAGTGAGCCCCGTTAGGAGCCAACCCTATTAAATGTTACAAAAACACACTGTTAGGTGTGACCCTGTTAGAGGATTTAATCATCATGTGAGGAGTGGCCTTGTTAGAGGTCTTCAAAACTTTAACATAGAAATGCTACCTTGTGAGAGGATTTACAAAAATACTATTAAGTCTACTCTATTAAGAGATTTGAGATCAATGCTACAATTGTTAGAAAGTAACAATGAATTCACATGTATGTGTAAGAAACTATCTTTTCTGATTCAGATCTCTATTCTGATTATAACTGGATCCTTGCTGATCAAATATTCTATTGCAGCTCTGAGCATTTTGTACTCAACTAGAATCCCATTTGATTTCACCTTCACTCTTCATGTCACAGAATTCCACACTTCTACTTCTTCAACTTTTCACACACTCTCATACTAATTCAATTTAAAATTAACCTTTCATATATATGATAATCCCTATCAAGTCAGCTTGAATACACTTCTAAATAAGTAATAAATCACAATTCATTCGGCCTCATATAACCAATTAATTATAGAATGTAAACCACTGTTAGTTGGCTGGCACTGAATAATCAACTTGATTAACACTAAGTTTCTATAATGCCCGACCATGACTAAAATGCCCAAGTGACTCAGTCAACACTGAACATCTTCAATACCTGACTGATCTCGGTCAACACTAAAAAACTCTTTCCATTCACCAATTGTGCCTGGTCTGGATGTAGACATTTGTGTAACATCACTACATAAGTGTAAATACATGTGTAACATTAATGATAATATACAATTGAATAATTGTCTTCAACAATCTCCCTCTTTGGCATTGATGGAAATACAACATGTCATAATACAAAGAATTGTAGAGCAACATAAAACTTTCTTTAACGACTTTAGCTTCATTCTAATTCTCATCCAAAAACTCCATCTTTCATCAAACTCTGTCTCTTGATAAGATTTCTCCCTCTGACATCAAATTCTCACTTAAGTAATTTATTTTGTATTATATCAAACTCTCCCTCTTTGACAATAGATGCCAAAGACTCCATCTCCACAAATACTAAATACCAATACCAATAGTCAATACTATTTCTCTTTGAAGTTGTAATGTACCTAAATGTATTGATTCATCTGCAATGAGCTCTGATGTACCTGCATCAAGTGATAGATTTTCACAGTGGCTCGGGTTTACTGCATCACTAAACTATATTTTAGTGAGCTTCAGTTAGGGGAAGCACCCCTAGCTTTTCTCTAAATACAAAAATGCATCCTTAGGTAAAGTTTTGGTGAATATGTCTGCAACTTGTTCTTTAGTACTCACATATTCCAACCTTAATTCTTTATCCTATACCAATTCCCTCAAGAAATGATACTTTGTTGTTATATGCTTGGTTTTGGTGTGCATCACAGGATTCTTTGAAATGTTAATGACACTGGTGTTTTCACAGTAGATAATAACTAGTTCTTTTACTTCTTCCTTCATTCCTGACAATAACTGCTTGAACCATATGATGTTTGAATAGTTTACTGCTGCAACAACATATTCTACCTCTTCTGTAGAATGAGAGATACAATTATGTTTCTTGCTAGTCCAAGACACTAACCTCTTTCCAAGAAAGGAAGCTCCACCAATAGTTCTTTTACTGTCATCAACACTTCCATCCCAATCAACAGCAGTGAATGTATTCAAATCAAAGTTCCCACCTTTCTTATACCATAAACCATAGTCTCAGTACCCTTCAGATATCTCAAAATTATTTTGATTGCCATTAGGTGATTGTCTCTAGGATTAGCTAAAAATCGTGCAACAATACCAACTGCTAATGCAATATTGGGTCTGGTGTGAACAACATATTGTAATTTTTCAATCATGGATCTATAATTGGTCTGATCTACCTCCTTTGAATCATCATCCTTAGACAATTTTTGTCCAGTACACATAGGTGTTCCAACTTGTTTGGAATCTTCCATTCCAAATTTCTTGAGTATCTCCTTGATATATTTTGATTGAGTAATGTAGATACCATCCTTCATTTGATGTACTTGTAATCTAACAAAGAATTTTATCTCACCAAACATAGACATCTCAAATTATTTACTCATAGCTATAGAGAATACTTTGCATAAGTCATCATATCCAATGAATAATATGTCATCAACAAATATCTCTGCTAACAATATTTTGTTCTATGGTCCCTCTTTGATGTACAAGCTACTATTATCATTATTTCTCTGAAATCCAATACTTACTAGCTAACCATGTAATCTTTCATACCAGGCTCTAGGCACTTGCTTCAATCCATACAATGCTTTGTGTAGCTTGCAGACCATATTCCTTCAGCTAGGATCAACAAATCCTTCAGGTTTCTCAATGTAAACTTCTTCTAGGACTCCATTTAGAAATGTAGATTTCACATCCATTTGATATACGTTGTATCCTTTATGTACAACATATGCCAGAAGAGTTATGAATCCTTCAATTCTTGCAATAGGAGCAAACGTTTCTCCATAATCAATACCCTCTTCTTGAGCATATCCTTTACAAACTAGTCTGGCCTTGTTTCTAGAAACTTCACCATTTTCATTCATCTTATTTCTAAAAACCCACTTGGTTCCAATCACATTATTTTCCTTTGGCCTAGGCACAAGATTCCAAGTTTTGTTCTTCTCAATCTACTCAATTTCTTCATTCATTGCCTCTATCCAACTTTCATCATTCAATGCATCTTTAACATTTCTAGGTTTAAATTCACTTAGTAAACATGTACCTTTGAGTTTGTTTCTTGTTATTACACCTGTCTAATCTCCAATTATTTTCTTAGGTGCATGATGCCTTCTAACATACTTGGAAAGTACTGGATCCTTCAGTCTTGATTCTGGACTTGATCCACTAGGTCTGTCATTCTCAAACATTCTTTCTTGTTCTTCTGTCTGATGCTCGGGTTCCACTGTCTGTTACTCAAGTTCCTCTATCTATGACTTGGGTCCCTCTATCTAAGACTCGGTTCCCTTTGTCTGCAACTCAGTCTCTTCTACCAGCAGCTCAGGTTGGATAGTTTGCAACTTAGGTTGTACAGTTTGTGTTAGTATGCTCAGTGGTTGATAGTTCTACTGTCCAATCACCATTGCTCAAGTCATAGGCATAGTATCAGGTTCATGATACGCAAAGTTCCTATAGTCTTCAGGCTCTTTACTGCTCTTTTCTTCACATCTTTCTACAAACTCATCAATATTGACATGTACACTTTCTATGACTTTATGAGTAGTAAGATTCAAACATTTGTATGCTTTGATTTTAGATGAGTAGCCTAGGAATATTGCTTCATCACTTTTTGCATCAAGTTTTCCATTTCTTGCTTCCTTTAAGATGTAACATTTACTTCCAAATACTTTGAAATAATGAACATTAGGTTTATAGCCATACCATAATTCAAAAGGTGTCTGGTTACTACCTTTCTTCAGTTGAACTCGGTTCAAGGTGAACACTGTAG